>BLKR01012072.1:0-24012 GCA_011170035.1 Teleogryllus occipitalis | reverse complement strand
ATTTCAAATTTCATTAAAAAATATTCATCATAGAATTACGGGCATTTACGGGTTAAACAAGTTTTACTATGTTAATTTCTTTTTCCTCCTGGTAAAGTGAAAGAAATGAAAGTCCTGGAGTATTATAATTTACTAAATTAAATATTATTTTAAAAAATAATGATTTTATGAAATAAAACAATTAAAATGTAAATAATTATAAATTACAAATTTTATAATTTTTTTAATGTTTTTAGATTGTTAATTTTACTTATTATTAGTTATATATAAATGCTACAACTAACATTTCAATGAATGAAATATATGTAAAATAAAAAATAATAAGTTAAGGAAATTCTTTGAAATTTGTGTAGTGAAATCATTCATATCTGCTCTCTGCTATGCAAATGATCTTCCTTGGGTTCAACAGTCAAAAATGGTCCCTGAACAAAGAAGGTTAGTGAACCTCTCTTTCACTATGTGAGCTCTAAAAAATTTGACAGGATATGATTCACAGAAAATATTAAGTTTTACAAATAGTTTTCTTGAACATAGTTTCAGAATTCAGGGAGCGCATAATGATGGCTATTATTCACAAGTTGATGCTTACGACACTAGTGACATAGGAACTACAGACCATGGATTCCAAACTGGAATCCGTAGGGTGTGAAATCGGTGTCATTTGTTGATTAAATACACAGCAGGATTACGTATAATATTAAATGGTCGTAGAGAAAATATTTTTATTGAACTTTCTCCTTTGATGGAATGACAATACCACTGTTCTACAGTTCCAAGATAAATAAGCCAGTGTTTATGAAATGAAAGCAAAACCTTTCTAAGTGTTACTCACTGACCATACTTTCCAGTATGGTTTGATTTATTTAGTGAAAGAACCGTAAAACTGTACATGACATATGGGGGAGAAGTACCACCTGTGCCCATTTTCTTGGGCTCCAGAATCTCTTCCCTACATTTTAACTACAAATAGTTGAATGATGAATAAAAGTTTTAAAAAAAGCAGTCAGGAACTTTTGAAAACTACACATTTTTGCTCCTGAATTATAGAAAATGTGTTTGCATTGGTAAATGAACTACAATTTATTTTTTTTGAATGGCCCACAATTTAACACTCCCCTACTACTCCTACCACTACTTGCGAAAGGTGAGCTCAACAAAATGCAGGCATAGGGAAGCTACAGTTATGTCCAGAAGCAAAACAAAAGATGTATTTAAGGATTGGTCGCACGAAGATCTTTTTTTTTTTTTTTTATTCATTCATTCATTCACAGGGTTATCCCTTACAAAAGTTGTAGTAAGTAATACACATCAGAAATTTTGTAGCAGAAAACAAAGAATATCAAATAATGTTGTATGTTGAAGACAGTTTTTAAGAAATTGTGAAATTTTGTAGTGTTACAGTTGAAAATATCAATTTGTCACAGATTTCATTGGCTTCACATAAGTCTGTTGAAAAGTCAAAGTATTTGTCTAGCAAATTTGTCCTACTGCTTGTTATGTTGAATGACTTGTGAAGTCTGCTGCTGTTTTGAGGAATGCTGAAATGAAGTGGAGACAGGATATCAGGACATTTAATATTACTAGTTGCAATGATGGAATGGTCATGTGCATTTGAACTTTTGTTTTGGTGTAGGGATGGATTAGTATGGGTGTCAGATAAGTCACTTATTCTCTGTTAGGGATGTTGCTTTGATGTGTCTAGTTCTGATAAGTTTGCTATCAAGTGTGATGCCTTGATACTTGGTAGTCTTTGTACATTTGATCAGTCTTCTATTGGTAGTCAGTTGGGAAGTACAGGATTGGTGATTTGTCCCTGCTATCCCCTTTGGGAAGAGAATTAGACATCACCTATGCTTTCGTTCTCAGAAGTGACCACCTAAATAATGGTTCCCTCTTGAACTATAGAGGTTAAGGGATTAAACAATTTAATGAATTATTGTTTGGTTGTTTTGAATATTGTCTTTCGTTGTAAATCTAGGATTCACAAGAGGAAGAGGAGACGGAATCGGAAGATGCCTGTGAAGTAGAACCAGATGACCATGCAAAGGAGGTTGTAACTCCCCTTCGTAGATCCACAAGAAGAAGGTCAAACATGGTTTGTGTTTATTTTTTATACATATATTTTACGCAGTTCTCCAAATACAATCATTAAGTTGATTTGTATATATGTATTACTTTTAATACAATTGTTTTTCCTCCTCCCTTTTTATTTTAGGTTTGTTATATGCCATTAACTGGGCGAATAAGCATGCAAATACTAATATATTCATACTACTGGCAAGTTATCTTATTTTCACAGTTAAAGATTGTGCATTATAAGAAACTAAGGTCTATACTTGCCCAGAAACACTCCACTTTATTCATGACACAAACTTTACAAGTATTGTCTTCCATGCTTGAATGCTGTTTTTCAATTGCTCCATTGACTGGTGCCTCTAACTCTGACCCAATGACAAACAATAGTGTAGCAAAATGTTTAATAACCACTGAACAAAAAGAATTCAAATGCTTACTAACGTATCGGGACACCATTGAAAGGTTTGCTTTCAAAAAAATACAATTAATAGATAGATTTATTCTGCAAATAGTTAACAAAACTCTAGGCAGAATTTAATAATAATAATAATAATAATAATAATACAATATTAATAACAACAATAATGTAATAACAATAATAATAGTAATAGTAGTAATAATAATTATAATATACAATATAACAAATAATGATCAGTATGCAAAAGATATTAAAACACATGTGAACCACAGAAACAGAACTATTGCATCCATTGTGGGTACGTTATTGTCTGTTGTCATTTCACACTTTAATTCACTACACTTGCCATGTCCATTTCACTTCTTTTTTTCTAACTAAGGTTTGTATCTAAGAGAACTCTTAAATACTTGCTGCAAGAGGCTGAGGTGTTATGTCAGAGCATAATGGATAAGATAAAACGGGTGATAATGATAAAGCGAGATAACGTATTATCCTGCAAATCTGAATTGGATATTTTGATATTGGTGGTATTTTGCATGAAGCCTGAGCATCATTTCCAAAATTTTCTTAAAAATGGCTCCAAAGTTTTGGATTAAATACAAGTGATAGGTGAAATACGTTAATTTGGACAGAAATGGTGTCATTATAATATTTTCTAACTATTAGTGATACATGCAAATAAGTGCTGTTGTAGTGCTAGTTTTTATATGCAAATTTTCATTGAAATATTTTGAGCATTTCTGAAAGTTGATGTAAATTTTAATGGCTTGAGATAAGAGGTGTGTAAAAAAAAAAAAAAAAAAAAAAAATTATTTTTTTTTTTGGAAAATTTTTGAAAATACAAAAGATTTCATCAAGATATTTTGTCATCTCGTGCAGTGCATTTAGCAATATCATAATAAAAAGTTTAAAGAAAAAATTTGAAGATTTTTTGAGAAACTCTTTTTTAATATTGATTTTATCATGTTTCACTCAAAATTATGCGAAAAGTACTAATATTTTCAAAAATATTATTGTTAAGGAACAAATTGTGGTGAACAAATTAATGTTCCACTACAAAATTAACAGAATTATTTTTTAAACTCACATGGTCTCAAGCTAATACAGAAAGATTGGGAACATTTAGAATATGTTAAGTGCTAGTGTTATTCACACATGACAGATGGACAGATGTTTTGAAAAAATACACTTTTTCAGTATCAGAGAATCTGAAAATGTGTGTACCTATTAACATCTCAAAATATATTTTTCACTGCATTCCCTTTCTCTATGTATATTATTCCACATATACATGTATATATAAGAAGGTAAAAGAGATTGTATCAGTAACAGCGTTAAACATAATACTGTCACTCCACTGACCTCGTCACTTGTTTATATGTACACATACTTGTATTGCCCATCAATGCTTAATTATGAAATAAAAGGTATAAAATGAATGAGTACTGTGAATTCTATGCACTCATGTGTTATGTTTATATTAAATTTTGTTGTCAGAAAAAATGTATTTAGAAAGAATCATTGATTATATCTTACTTTGAATTTAGTATTCTTTGATTTAATTGATTTGAATTGATGGTAATTTTATTAGATTATAAGATATTTTTTCTTTTTTGCAGTTTACTACACCTAATAAAGTTAATCAGGAAGAAGACGAAATAACAAGTGAATGCAAGTTGTCTAATGAGAATGAACAAACTCCATTCCCTAAGAGAAAGTCATTGACACCTCGTTGCATAATTCGAGCAAAAAGAAGAATAAGTACGGTATGTAGTGTAACTTTTTCCAAATGAAAAACTTAAGTACAGTGATACTCTGTTTATATTTTTTACTTACATGTTTTTCATTTTTTTTGGTAAGGTCCAGATAAATTCCTATAATTCCCATGGTAAATTATTTCAGTTAGGCATTTTACATTTACACGTTCATAATAAAAGTCCTTGAAGACCGTGTAACATTCAAATGATGCCAGTGAGGTGCAGGGCAATCCGCCCAGAACTTGTATGTTCAAGTTGCTCTCGCACGGCGACCTGTCGTTCAGCCTCTGAGGCGACTTCCCGTTAATGAAAGTTGTAATATAGAAGTTCAGCCTAGCTGAGGGCTCAAAACCCGCAAGCCCACTGGGTGCTAGCATAAAGTCGGCTTCCGGGCCACCTCCAGCAGTGGAACTTCAAAAAATTTCAGAGTTAGGTGTGTTCCAAAACTCTCTGACAATCTCAGGAGGCGAAGGCTAGCTCTAAGGGAAGGTCAAAGGCATCCCCAGGAGAGAGTAATGATGTAGATGACCAATAAGTGAGAAAGTTAGTTCACTGACTGTCTTTCACTGACACTCACCATAACAACATACGAGATTCTGTTGGTAGCGGCATGGCATAAGCAGCTAATGAAACTGATTGCTTTTCTGTGCGGTGTGGCGATTATTGCCAGGCTGTGGCAGTCATGTGCTTCCTGTCGCCTGCGTAGAACACCGTGCTTTGACCCGCAGTATCTCAAGTAACATCAAGCTTAAAACCGAAGCAGATGCAAATTGCTGCCACCGGTTGTAGCCCACGCATGACACAGCCTTCATTTCTGCAGTGACACTGAGTCTCACAAGGTCATCAGTAAGGTCGCCATTGCATGTCCATTGTAACGAGAAAGAGTGGTTGGAAAAGGCAACCCCTTTTAATATCAGATAAAATAAAAATTTTAAAAGATGTTAGAGTGGTGATAAAACAAAAGAATAGATATTGCTAAAGAAATGGGAAAACGATAATGCAAAAATATTGAGATTTTATTTTGCTTGTAATAATCAATTTCAGATATGCATTTTTCCCCTTCAGTCCCCTGCAAAACGTATATGTGAGGTTTTACTGTATTTGGTGTTTTCTCTTTTCTCGGATAATTGTACAGGTATCTGGGTCTCATTGAACTTTGTAGATGTCATAAAATAGTAGTATAAATTGACATAATAATGGTTTTCCAGTAAGAAATGTTTAAAAAAATTAAGATGTGAATGGTAAAACGTAATACGCGAATAAAGAAGAGTAAAAAAATTATGTAAATACCTTGAGCTCAGGCTATTGTGGCTGATCCTTTTCCTTCTTTCTGTCTGTTGCTTATAAGTCTTATATTATTTTCTCAACATATTGTCCAAAATAAATAACGTGACAGTTGTGACAGATCAGCTGCAACACAATCCAAACAGGAGCTTCATTATCAAAAACTAAAGTCGTCACGAAGCTTCTCTTTGGAAAACCACATCCACTTGATCTGTCACAAGTCACTATATTTTAAGTGGCCAATAACCTGTATTAATCAATTGAGTGGTGTCCAGCACAGCACTCTCTGGAGAAGTATTCCAGACAGTGCTGGCCAGTGTCGCCAGAATTTTCCACACTGCCAGATGGTGGCACAAAGACAAAGAGGGATATTCAAATTTTAATTGTCACTTTTTTTGGTTCAAGGGCAGTAAAGATTATCATCTATCTGAATTGTAATTCAAAATTCTACAAGATATTTGAAAGATGATTTATGTAAACACAGGAGGATGCTTCAGATGTCATCTTGATCTGGAAAATATATCAGTTATCGTTATCTTTCTTCCTACCTCTAGGCATCATCCACATATGGTGTGGGATTATCAACAGAACGACAGCTGAATTTACAAAATTCCATAACGAGAAAGTCAAATTTACTACCATAAGAAGAAATTTAAAGATGCCAATAAAGAAATATGGGAAGACCTTTCCAGATTTGCTAAAAGAGAGGATAATTTTTACAGCCAGGAGGGATATTTGGAAAGTGAGATTACACAATGTTTTACACAATACCATGAATTTAGGTGGAAGTTACAGGGATAATAGTATAGATAATATACAATTTTTAAACATAATCGCCATTAACTTTAATATATTTTGTCAACCATGGATGACGTTTGTCAGTCCTTCATCATAGAGCAGTTCCTTAAGCATTTTGATTTTTCATCCCAGGTATTAGGAAACTTTTCCACTTAGATCTTTGATGGTGTAGGTGTAGATCACAATATTTATGCATGAAGGTGCACATGGTATTTGACGTTTTGTTAAATAAAACATTCTCGGTCTCTTACAAAGTTCATGCTGTCTGCATGCAGTCTTTTCAGTACTAATTATATAATCAACATGGAATTTTGTTTGTCTATCAATCTCTTCTTGCTACAGTGACCTAAATTGCAATTTGAGTTTCCTGTATCTAAATTTTCATTAGTAGTCCCCATTGCATCTATGAAGAGAGACTAGTAGTACTTAGGACTAAAAATCGTTTAGTGTTTACGCTACTTTGGGTTTACATTACGTTGCATTAGTTGGGAAGAAATGGATTAAAACCACTCCTTTTCCAATATTATGAGAACAATAATTACAGAAGAGTTAGAAGAAAGAAACCGCAGACTGAAAAATATGACCATCTATGGAATTGAGAAAGAAAATCAGAAACCCCCTGCTGAGAGGAACAGAGAAGACGGGAAATTCCAAGAGATACTTCGGGATCTAAATTCCAGAAAAGACCTATCTACAGACATTTTGCAAGCTACATCTCTGTGAAAATTTGAGGCTGCTTAATCTCGATCACTGAGGATGTTGAATTAAGCAGAACTCTTTTGTGAGCTATTGTGAAGGAACAAGGACCTGCGTCAAAAGTATTATGTTTAATAAGGGTCAAACTTCCTTGCAGTGTGTGAAAATCAAGGAGTTGAGAGAAAAGCTGACAAGAGCAATGACCTGAAAGCAATTACCAATTACAGTAGACTCCAGTTATAGTGAACTTAAGTTACTGGTCCTGTTTCACTTACATTACAAATAAGCATAAGAGAATTCAGTTATAGTGAACTTGAACCTTAGCTATAGTAAATGCAGGAAATACAAGGTTGTGTAAATTAATTCCCTCCTGCAAAAGAATATATCGCCTCAGTGCCACAAATTCCAACACCCAATCAGAGAAATCAATTGAAATTATTGCGAGAAAAACTAGACGAAATTAATAAAAATGGCAAAGTAAAAACTGTTAAATATATTAATGGGACTCCAAAAATAGTTGACATAAAGTCAAATGGAACTTCAAAAAATGTATAACGAAGGACAATTTGAAAATTTATTATCCAAATGTCAGAGGATTGCGAACCAAGATTAAAGAACTTAAGAAATATAGCTTTGTTTTGAATGATTATGATGTTATTGTCTTCACAGAAACGTGGTTAATTCCAGAAATACTCAGTTCGGAACTTTGTTTGAAAAATTTTACTATCTATAGAAACGACCGTAACAAAAATAATAGTCCATACAACAGAGGTGGTGGTGTCTTGATAGGTATAAAAAACACTTATCATAGTGTCCAAGTTGAAAGCTCTATAGACGTAGAGCATTTATTTATTCATATGCGTTCTGATGTAATTGATGTTATTATAAGCTCTGTTTATTTTCCACCTTTAACGAACAATGACATTTTTCTATCTCACTCAACAACGATTGAATCATTATACTTAGAGTATCCAAACTCTAAGTGGATACTTTTGGGAGACTACAACCTCCCCCATGTCAAATGGGTTCGTGGAACACTATCCAGTTACCCCACTTTTGTTAATGATACTACTGTCCGAGAAAAAACATGTGCAATAGAATTATCCAATGTAATTAGCTTTCTAAACTTGTTCCAAATAAATGATGTATTTAATGATAAAAAATGCGATACTTGATCTGATTTTCACAGACTTTGATGATGTTACTGTTAGTAAACCGACTGATTATGTTATATCAACGGACACATATCATCCCTCACTTGAAATTACATGCAATACTCAATCTGATTTTATATATTGTGACTATGACAAGTGGAGATACGATTTCGCTAAAGCAGATTATGCAAATATTGTTAATTATTTATGTAGTCTGTACTCTCAGTTGAGTTTGTTGGATTGTGATGTGAACACAACAATCTCTCTTTTTTATTCTTATTTATATAAATGTATCGATCTATATGTACCAAAGAAAAAAATTGTGACATCTCAATTTCCTTCATGGTTTAGCAAAGAATTAAAGAATGTTATATTTGAGAAAAAGTGGACGCATGCAGATTACAAATCGTCTAATTCTCCGATAATTTATACTAGATTTTGTAGTCTGAGAGCGAAATGTAAAAGATTGGCAAAGCGTGACTTCGATAACTTTAATAAAAACCTGTGTAATTATATCTCAGCTGATCGGAGAAACTTTTGGAGATACATAAATTCAAAGAAGGAGAACAAAGGTCTACCTAGGGGAATGTACTTCAATTCAACAACGTACGATGATGTTAACTCTATAGTAGAAGGCTTTGCCACTTATTTTTCATCATTTTACAAAAATAAATCTTGTGGGGTTAATGTTGATAATATGTCAGAATTGATTGATACAGACACGTTTTGTGATATAGAGATAAGTTTATCCGATATATTGTATAAAATAGATCAACTGGATATGAAGGGGTCTGTCGGACCAGATGGCATTCCATCTACCTTCATAATCAACTGTAAATATGTAATGTCCCAGATTTTCAAACTGATATTTGACAAATCTTTGAGAGAGGGATCGTTTCCGAATGAATGGAAATCTTATGTCACACCTATTTTTAAATCTGGAGACAAAAATAACATATCTAACTATAGGCCAATTTCAATTATGAGTGTCATTCCGAAACTCTTTGAATCCCTGATTCTTAATAAAATAAGTGACAGAATTATTCCTTATCTTTCAGAAAGACAATTTGGTTTTATACCAAGGAGAAGTTTGGAAGCTAACCTAGCATATTACTCCTGTTACATCTTAGATGCTTTAGAAAATAGAACCCAGACTGACTGTATTTATACAGACTTCAGCAAAGCATTCGATTCCGTGAACCATAACATCCTTATGAACAAACTCGAACGTTTTGGAATCCAGGATCCTCTTTTGAGTTGGTTCCGCAGCTATCTGTCAGATAGAATACAATATGTTATGATAAATGGTCTCAGATCTATTCCAATTTTTGTTTCATCAGGTGTACCGCAAGGGTCACACTTAGGCCCAATTTTGTTTAATATCTTCATTGTTGATATTGCGGAGAGGTTAACTGAGGTGGAATATCTGCTTTTTGCTGACGATCTAAAGGTTTTGTTTTTAAAATTAGAACACTAGATGACTGTAAACTTCTACAACAAGCGTTGGATTCATTACACGCTTGGTGTGTCGATAATGATCTCTATTTAAACATCAATAAATGTAAATCAATCACCTTCACTAGAACTAGAGCATGTAATGTATTTCGATATATCTTAGATTCTAAATTTTTGGAAAGGGTATCATCTATCAGAGATCTGGGTGTCATATTTGACTCTGAGATGATGTTCTCTGACCATATTCAACAATCTGTTACAAAAGCTATTCAGACCTTGGGATTCGTCAAACGTACCTGTCACGATCTCCACTCGATCAATGTTTTGAGATCACTTTATTTGATGCTGATTAGACCTATTTTGATGTTCTCATCAGTGATATGGTCGCCTTTCTTCTTTAACAGCATCAAAAAGATAGAAACTGTTCAACATAAGTTTTTTAGAATAGCTGCCAGATATTTGGGTTGTGATGATCCGTTCATTGAACACAAATATGACTATATTGCAGTGCAATTGAATATACCATCACTGGTATCACTGAGAAATTTACAGGATGCAATATTTTTGAGAAAATTGATTAAGGGTGCGCTAGATTGCCCTCTACTTTTTAATTATATAACATATAAAACATCGACATTTAATTCGAGAACGACAGGAATCTTTGTTATTAAATTATATAAACAATCGTATACTGCAAACAATATGATAAACCGCTGCTGTAAATTGATGAATTATTTAGTCAGAGACAAGAGCGATATTTGTGTTGCAAATTTTTTATCCATTGCTAAAGCCGAGTTGTTAACTTACGAATAACGTTATTTTATTTTAACTATATTATACTTGTATTTTGTACTTCGTATTTTGTATTTTGTCAAAACATGCTTTATCTGTTGATAGATTTTGTACAATCAAGGACAAATTGTCCGTTAAATAAATAAATGAAAATGAAATAATAAATATTGTACCATATTGTCTCACATATTGGTATGTCACAGTGTGTTTGTGTTTCTTAAAACATTTTGAGACCTGTTTCCTAAACGTACATGATTCAGAATCCCAAAAAGGACTGTTTTGTCACATTTCCTCTGAATTATATTATGCTATTTGAATTTTAGTCTAAGTCAATGTTTTTGGTGTATTTTTGTCTACAGGTTCCTGACCGTGAAATTCTCCACGAACATGAAACTAGTGTATCATCGGATTCCATAAATGACATTACAACAAATGTACCTGGCAGTTCTAGCCCCATTTCAATAAATGAAACTTTTAATGGGGTAAGATGTTTTGTATATTTGCATGAGAATGTAGTGTGAGAAATATTACTATAACAATCTGCCCAGTGAACTTGGAAACCTTGAACACCGAGATTTTTTCTTGGTTGTCATTTTTATCTTGACTGGCAGATTCTGGTACCCCATCAGTCATAGTAAATTGCAAGTGCATGATGATGGTGTTAATAGCAAGATATGTAATTAAAATAAATTCCCATGCATGCATGCTGCTGGGAAAGACATGGAATGTTCAGTAGGTACAAAGTACAAGGACAGTAGGTTTGTGCTCCAAGGGTCTCTCTAGGAACCCAATTGCTCAATGTTGCACTCCTAAGATGAAATTGGTGCTATCATCTTGCTGAGTGTTTTTGGTTGGGAATACCTGCATGGCACTGTAATAAGTGGCCTTGGACATGAAGGTGACATTTGACCTTTCCTGCAGTAGCTCAGGCAAAGCTATTGCCCTTCCTTATACTACTTTTAGAATCATTGCCTGAATAGACTAAGATACAAAGGAAATATTGTATCTTGTATTAGTGTTACTGCACATTGTTAACACTTCGATTCATTTCAAATCTTCACATTCGCATCTTGACAGGGCTTTGCACCAGGGGAAGCATCCCAAGTCAAGACGGAGGTGCGGGGGAGACTGTTCTCCCAAATTTTGTGAGAGAGTACTTTCATTATATCACGCTTTATACAAATACTTACTACTTATTGTTTCCTATACACATGCGCTACTTTGAACTTAAAACTGCTGGCTATTCAGCAATAATAGTAGCAGGCTCGCCCGGAGGAAAAAGAACTCAATAGTTAGAAATTTTCTCCTGCTTTTGCACGGATCATTTTCATCAAATTGCAGAGCTGCCTGCACAGTAGCTTTGTGTGGCCAGCAATTGTTCTTGACAGTAAGACACCTGCCGTATCCTTGACTGGTGATTCCTTACTGGATAAGAGTAAAAGCAACTAAATAAAGACAGCCTGTGACATAAGCATAACTAAATAAAGGCAACCTTTAGTTTTAAGAATCACAGTCGATTACTATAATTTTGAATTTCTCGTCTCAGAAATCACCGTCAGACTATTGTCTCACTAGTGTGTAGATCTTTGCTTGGTGCTTGATGCTTGGTTCGTGCAAGTGCACTGGTAGTGTTCTACACTAATCACTCTTATGGGCTGTACTTGGTTTTATAACTAATAACTGTTATCGCTGATTTGTGCTTGCACTCGAACAAAAACCTTTCTGTTGCACATTGTACATATTTTGAACATAAATTTTGCTAGCATATAAGATGCATCCCGTTTTGGGTTTAGTGTTTTTGTTTGTTTATACCGGCAAGAATCCAAATGCAAAACTTTCTTAATATTAAAACTAAGAACAATAATGTTGGCATCCTTACAATAAACACATAAGTAACAATAGTGGCAGAAACACAAATCAGACACATGAAAATGTATATCAATATCATAAAAATATAATGTAAAAGTAAACAATTATCATTTTCAAATGTCCCAGTGCAAGGAAAAACAAAAATTACAAAAGTTTGCCCTGATAAATAAAATCATGATTATGTTTAATTATTAAAAGAATACTATCAAAGTTAATTTCAATAGATTAACAATACAGAAACTTGAAAGCGTGTCATCCATAATCTTCTATATATAAATTTTGGCTCCTTTATGTTGGGTGAGTGACAAATTATATACCTCAACACATCCCCATTTTTTGCAGTAACATACATTTCAATGGTGCAGTCAAACTTAAATTTGGTTTATTGGAAGATACCAAAAAAACAAAAAAATACAGTTGACTCTGTTTATAGTGAACTTCTGGGAACTAACATTTTTTATTCTCTATATCCAATGTCAAAATATAATAGAATTTCTTGACAATTATTGTTTTTATTAATATAGAGATACAACAAAGTAAATTGACAGCTTGAGCTGAATATTTCAATATCTTTATTTGTCCTTAAAAAATCAATTATTTTCCATTGTTTGCTCCGTACATTTTTCATTAATAATTTTTGTAGACCTTTCTCCAGAGTACGTGCTTTCTCTATACTTGATTCTGCTTTGCCCACTCTCTCTAAGTATCACAATGCAGTCTTAACACCCTTCAATACCTCTTCCACTGTCGTTGCAACCCTGTCCCCACTCTCCGAAGGCTTTTTTACTCGCCTAATAACATACAAGATCCTTTCGATAGCAGGATGGTGCAAGTGGCTACTGAAACTGATTACTTTTGCACGCAGCTCAGGGGTGTCATCAGGCTGTGGGGCTCTGGCAGTCACATGCTTCCTGTGGCCTACGTAGAATACAATGTGCTTTGTCCTACAGAATATCAAGTAACACCAAGCTAGAAACTCATACAAGCAATTGCGCATCGCTGCTGCCGGTTGTAGCCCATGTAGGACACAGTCTTTGTTTCTGCAGTAAAACTGAGTGGCATAATGTCTTCAGTAAGGTCTCCACTTCTGGGAAGACTTCTTTGATAATGACGTTTGGTCGATATTTTTTCCAAGTTGCCTGGTATTGGAATTTGTAGCAGTGAAGCGATATGTTCTTTTCCTAAGTTCACTATAGCCAAGGTTCAGGTTCACTATAACCGAATCTTCTTATGCTTATTTGTAATGTAAATGGAAATGGGACCAGTGAGTTCACTATAACAGAGGGATATCCAAGTTCTATATAACCAGAGTCGACTGTACAATCAATTTTATTATTAATAATTTGTGCAAAAATAGATAGTTATATCAGTGACTTTGTGCACACATATTGTATATCCAGAATTTCTGGTTTTCAAAAAGCAAGCTTGCAAGTTTTTGAAGGTTCAGTTACTTACGGAGCAATAATGTTGGCTTTCTGGAAAAAAGCATGATCCCCCTTGGTCCATGGTCCCATGTTCCCGTTGTCCCATAGTCAAACAATCTTTGTATGTCACTAAGTACAAAGGAGCGAGAGATCACCAAAATTAATATTAACTCAAAAGTGACCATGAGTGGACATACAATGTTTGTGCAGTAAGGCATCAATTTATTCTACACAATTCAATGGAGCTAAAATTTAAAATTCTTGCTATATCAGCATAAACATGAGAAAATTTAGGTGAAGGTAAATTAACTATTCAGAGAGAAACAATGAAAAACTTATTCTGAACTGCCACAAGTTATTTTTAATATAAAATGATGACTGAATTAAAGAAGTATCCCGAAGATTAGATCTAACTAAAGTTATATAAAGACTTCAATGAATTTTTAAATAAAATTTAATGGGAGAAAAACTCGGTTACACTTGAAATAATTGTGTATTTACAGGTGCCTTTTTTCTTTAGTACAATTAATGAAATTATGACAGTGATATATAACAAAACAATAAAAAGAGAGAAACATGATAATTAAAACAATAATATAAGAACCTAATAGTATGAGAAACATGCATTAATATACAAGAAATATAAAGTAGTACACAAGGTAATAAAAATGTAGTAAGCAAATTTATGAAAAAACATTAGTAAGGCTCATGAATATTCTCACAATCAGCTCCAACTCTTATTCCGCAACTGAGTCTTAGAGATAGTAAAAAAGTTGATACTTCTAAGATTATTGGCTCTCCTATGGGGAACAGTTAAAGGTGTCCTGGTTCTGTTGCGTCTCACTCTGAATAGAAAGCGAAACCACAGGAATTACGAAAAAGAGAAATATTACTCAAAATTGCTACCAGAATATGTGAAACTTTCAGTCAGCTCCGAGTTATCACTTCCTCCTGGAAAAACTTATAATCAAGTAAAAATTGAAAAACAATTTAATGCAGAATATGATTTTAAATATATTTTGATTTTGTGGTAATAAAACTTCCAAAAAACAAATATAACAAAGCTACTTACAAGAACATTTATTAAAAACACAATTATAAAAGTTGTAGGAAGTTGAGTTTTCCATGTCTTGGTATTCCATGGAAGTATATGAAATGGAAGGTGTAAAGCAGAATTAGCAGCGGGATTCATCAATTTCGAATGGATTAAACATATGTGTGTATTCATTAAAGTATTTTTCTGAATAATTTTGTTTGTAACATTCCACATAGTTTTGATAGCATATTCTTTGTACTCATGATCGCATATTAATTGCCTAAAATATGTGTAATTTCTTCAGTTGTAGTTTGTACTGTCCATTTGTGGTTTCTTTCTTCATAAAATTCTTTAAATTGCTTCCACACACTTTCTCTATTTCTTTTGCTGTTTTTCGACACTGACTCTTTAATAATAGATTCTATTTTAGAGTTTTAAACATTACCAAAACGACACATTTTAATATTATATTCATGCTCTCAAGCTTTTATGGACCTAAAACAATTGCTATCTTTATCTTAAAAAGGTAAACAAAGTTTTATATGGCAATAGACATCTGGGATTGGTTGAATTTGTTTATATTCTCTCTTAGCATTGGTTACTTACGACAGGGACTGACATCAGTGAAATGATCATTTTTACTTTCTCTCTCCTCTGTAGGGAGTAGAGAGATGGTTATGTAATGCTGCCTGAAAAAAAGTGAATTTTCGGCAGAAAAACTCTATATTACAGGGCTCCGGTAACGAAAAAAACTGATAGATCCAGTTGCTTTTATTTAAATTTAAAAAAAAGTAGTGTAGCCAGAAACCATGTTTTGTGGGTCCTTCATACCGAATGACGGCAAAAGCCTGTCTGCCAACAACGCTCACGGCTAAACCGTTCAGCTGATTTTCTCCAAAAATTGATCTGGATTCCTCCAGAATCGATCTGGCTGATGACGCGGCCCTTTATATTTGAAACCGATTTTTCAATTTTGGAGGGTACTTTACATGAAGCACCAGGGACATTTTCCAAAATTTCAAAAAAATGGCTCCATCGTCTTTGATTGAATTTTGTTGTTGGAAAGGTGTGAAGGGCGTTTAAGAGAATGGTGCACGTCTCATGTTCGTTAAAAACCCTGATTTTTCAAAAATTGCTAAGTTCAAAATTTTGTTCAGTCTTCCTGCAACTAAACTATTACAGTTAGAGATTTTTTTCCTTGATGAAATCTGTTCGTTAAAGATAGATTTTGAAATAAGGTCATGTACAATTTTTCGAAAATTTGAGTACTTTTCGCGTAATTTTGCGTGAAAATACGGTGCAGAAAGTATGTGCTGTTTTAGCACCACTAGTTTAAATTTATCCTGAAGCGCGAATATTCCCTGATGAAAACGCAGTCGACTACGCACCGAAACCTCCCATCGAACACACCGACCATCAATATAATAAAATGCTTGTAGCCACTCAAAAATGTAAAAATACTTTCCCTGTTGAGGCTGCGAATATAGCTTGAGCTTTTTGGGAGAGCTTCTGTAGATGTTCGTGTTGAAAACATGATTGTTGTCGTCTTTTAATCCTTTGATACAACGGAAAGTTCTGAAATCCAAGTATTTAAGAACTATTAGTATATCTCAGCGTAACAATTACTGAGTATTGCGGTAATTGTCAGTATTACCTGTCAGGGCGTAAAGGAAATCGTTTATCGAAATTCGTGCGTGTTTTTAACTATTACTAATTTTACTCGCCAACCATTCTGTTGAAATCTTTGTCGCGACACCAACTTTATGCAATTGAATCGACTGTCAGTGCACTCGATACATACGCGTTCTTTACCAGCTTTTTACATGAGCGAGGCAAGTCGCCACGAAACTGCTTAGCTTCCTGATCTTCAAATAATGCGATTCCGTCAGGTCGTATGTGGAAAGAGGCAGGATTCCGCGAAATTGCGACAATGTTTATTCTGGTCTGTGGTGCGCTTCACGGTCATCTTGGAAAGCAGTTCAAAATTTCAAAGCAGTTCAGTCCTTCCAAAGAGTTTCGAACAAAAAATTAAATCTCTTTCTCTCTGGAAGTCAGCCCGCGGTTTTTAGAGAAAAATTAACTAAGTTGAATGTGGGATGTTTGAAATGCATGCCCTCCGCTATTAATTAGCGCCAAAGAATTGCTATAAATGATTGAATTCCAAGTACGGCGCCTAATTTGAATTAATTTGGCCTCCTATGCCAGCGTTCCCAAATAATAAAAAGTGCCTAATTTTAATCCTTTTGTGATAACTGATCAATTTTAGATGTCAGAAACATTTCTTTTCATGTCGAATGTTTGTTAAATGCATGGTTTAATCATTTTAGAGCCTATTTTAAGTGCCTAAAACGTCACTTTTCAAACCTAATAGTGCCTAATTTTATAAATTCGTTTCATATTTTACGTGCCTAAAATGCCAAGGTCTACTTATCACAGAGCATTTTGATGCATTTAAAAGCATGCCATTAGTCATTACGATTGCGTCAATTATTCAATCTGCCCAGGTCTGTGTAATAGACAAGCATAATCATGATTACACATCTCTGAAAATCTTGGCATCGTCAGCAGAACCTCACTGCACTGAAAAGCGTAGATCATTTATGAAGGCATTAAAAAGAAGATCCAAATGAGATCCCTGCGGTACTCCAGATGGTATTTCGAATAGAGGATGAATGCCCACGGACTTGAACAAAATGCTTCCTCTCACTTGTTGTAGCTCTGAAGCAATAGAAGTAAAGAACCACCAAATCCGAACAAAGACAATTTTCTCACCAGCATATCATGGTTTGCTCGATCGAACCCCTTCGAGAACGGTGTAGAGATAATGTCCAACCGTCTGCCTCCTTCAATGCATTAGTCACATACTTATTGAAAAAAAAGATTAATTTATGTAGATCTTCCCGTGATTAAGTCGTGCTGTGCAGGAACTAATCAAAAGCTAAGCGATATCGCTGTAATTTTTGTAACAATGTTATCAAATAGCTTGGAGATTCCACTCAGTATTTTTAAAGCTCTGTAGTTAACAATATCAAACTTGCTACCATTTTTTGTTTCTCGCCCTTACTTCGTAAGAAGAGAAAGTCTTGTAATCGTGCGCAGCAAACGGCGAATTTTCAACAGAAAAACTCTTTCAGCTCGGCCCTGGTAACCAAAAATTTGGTTAAATATTTCAATGTATAGTAAATTACTTCAACACGTTGTGCAGTCGCAATCCCTGTTTTGTGAGTTACTGATACCGAAAAATCGATTGATGGCAAAGTTTCATGTTCGTCCGTCTGTTGTCAGCGCTAGCACCAAAACCCTTCAATCGATTTTCTCCAAAATTGATATTCGTCGATCGATTTAAAGGCACTCGAAGCCTTCTAAGTTTGAAACAGATATTTGTACTTTTGGAGGTACTTTACCTGACAAAACATTTTCTCATAAACGGCTCCAAGTTAGTTGATTCAATTTGTTCCTCGGATAGCGTAAAGGACATTAAAAGAATGATGCAGATCTAATTTTCGTTGAAATCGCTGATTTTTTTGAATAACTCAAATGTGACTTCATAATTCTTTCATGTCTTTCTCTCTCCTTTCCTCCTCTCTGTTAGTCTAGACGTTACAATTACAAATAAACCACTGGGTTCACTACAAAAATGCGTGGACCCTTCGCTGTGAAACTCGCAGAAGGATATTTGATCGTCCCCTGAAAAATTATATTTTTCTTTCTATTTACGAGTATATTCGTGCCAGTTTTCTTTTACTGAACACGAGAGCATTTTAAGGGGTTTTTCCACCTGCGTAATTAAATTTCAATGTTTCCCGAGACTCGCGTACGTGCATTAACTCAGCGAAACTCTTAGACTTCTGCATAGTGATGTCTTCGCGGGAGTCATAACAAACACTTTACGAAGATGCGTGGCTGAACAGCTGTCTCGGCGGAGGGATACTGCTCTGATACATTCAGTCGCTGTTTGGACGAGAATTTAGCGGCCGGCTGCTCTGATCGGTAGCTTTTTGTGGTTTCCCCTATCAACACTAGGCGAATCTGTCTCTATCCCGTTACTCGTGTGTGTGATGAAATTAACGCGCCAAACACGCTGGTTCACGGAGAATCCAGCGACCCGTAACTCCGACGCAACTTTACGTAAGTAATTCAACTTTCAGGACAGTCGATACGTGCGTGTTACTAATTTTTGTACACTAGCGAGGCGATCCGCCACGAGACTGCTGATTTTCAAACAATGTGATTTCGTCGAATTTTAACTTGAAGGGGCTGGTTTCTCCGAAATCTTGACAATGGAAATTTCGTTTGCACGCGGTCACTTCTACCGCCTAGGGAGGATCTGCGCTCTCACAGCCTTCCTTCAAAGTAGTTTCAAGGAGATTCTTTGGACAAATAATTTCTTTTTCTTTATGTAATGTAGTCGGCTGATTTTAGGGGGGAAATAACGTATCTCAGGCGTGCCATGTTTGAAAAGCACGCCCTTTGCTCTTAATTAATCCCAAAGAGCGGTTATAATTGTTAATATTCGAAAGAAGTCGCCAAATTTGAAATAATTTGACTGCTTATATGATAACAATGTACATTTTCGTAAATTGCAACACCATACAGTATAGGCAGTGTCCTTTTCAAGGAACCAGTCAAGTTTGGCCACCCCTCCTTCACTACGGTATTGTTATATTCTTAATTATGCAACCTTCCTGATGTGGGGACTTCATAATTTTAATAAAAAATCATCACCACATGTCATTCAATTTCTCTTCATTTCAGTTATGGTCAGAAATGCCACAAATATCCAGGTGAGTCACGTAACTTCAGCACCTCTAATTTATAAACGGTTGAAGTTATTGCAATGCAGTTTTTAGAAAAGCGCATGAGGGAATGGGGCTAATTGATCTATGTGTTCGTTTCTATTTTATGACTTGTATTTTACAAGATATTGAGGTAACTTTTTTTTTTCCCAAATGGAACTATACACAGTTTTAGTCGATCATGACGAGCGTAAAAAGACGAATCCAATGATATACATATTGTCATATGTTAGATAAGCATTTTTTAGTAATTTTGATCTTATGCGACTCATGTTTATCAGATATTGTAACGCTCTGAGTGCGCGTTACCCGGGAGAGCACTGCATGACCTTGGTTGGTGGACTGTTACATACCAAATAGCGTAACGTAGCGTGCAATGTGAGAAAATGGTAACATAATGTGATCATGCTTAATAGTTCAAAAATGAAGTTAATACAAACGAGCTGTTTTTGGTTTATTTTTTCCTCCATCTCGAATTTTGTTCAGATTGTCCTTAATTTCGGATTTGCGGGGTTCAGGTTAGCGGGATTATACCTTTTTTAGCAAATGTTTTTAATAGTTGCTCTTTTGTAGGTTTTGAGGAATAATAACATGTTGAATAAACAAGGACCATCACCTACGCGAAAAGTTCTCCGAACACCTGGAAAGAAGAGAGTTAGTTTAAATTCTACACCTGGTTCAGCCAAAAAAGTAAACATTGCACTTCAGATGAATAAATCACAAGGTAAGTAGAGGTTCTTCTATAAAGTAATGTATGTAATTTCAATGCAATTCTTTATTTATTTTTTGAGAAATTGGTCATTTAGCTGCTGTTCTTCAAAGAGGATGCAAATTAATGAATTTTGTCAGGCTGCTTATTTAATTTGATACTATTTACCCTGATGTAAAATACATGGTAAAGATATCTATATTTTGTGCATCATTGTAATTGGAAATAGTTGATTTTACTTTCGTGTGTAATAAAAAGGCAACCGTAAAGCATTTTTGTAGTCTCTGATACTTTAAAACAGGATGACTTGGATACTTAATTAGTCATTTAAAATATGTATTTTTATTGTTGTCAGGATCTAAAACGTACTATTAATCACGTTTCTTTCAGTGAAATAAAAATTGAATGTGATAAACTTAATTGTAACTTCAGGCATGCAGTATATTTTTTTAATGTTCAAAGTATTAACATACATGGATTTACTTCAAACAGTTAAATGTGTTCTTAGGGGGATAGATTAAAATTAAATCATTGCATTGGTCATTTTTATGATTGACCATATTTCATAACTTTCATCAACAAATTTTTAACCCAGACATTGGCATGACTTTTTAGTCGCTTTTCCTTTAATAGAAAATAAGATTTTGAATGAGAGAATCATATTTTCATATTGTTTCTCATCTTACTACATGCGTAGTAAAGAAAAAGTATTCAAATGCTTCGGAGGAAACCCGCGATTCTTAGACTGAAAAACTCTTTTGTCGACCATTGGTAAAGAAAAATTTTGCTCCTGTATGTGTAGCAATTTACTTACTCTTAACACATTTTGTAGTCAAATCCACATTTTGTGGATCCTTGATACTGAAAATTCGATTGACGGCGAAACGTCCGTCCGTGGTCAACGCTAGTTCCTGATCCATTCAAACTATTTTCTTCAATATTAATATTCCTTGATCTACGTGAACAAACTTGAGGCACGACAAGTTTGAAACGGATTTTTTTTTATTTTTGGGAGTACTTTACATGAAACATCAACCTTCCCCAAATTTTCTCAAAATTTGATCTAAAGTTTCTTATTAAACTTTGCCCTTGCACTTCAGAAAATGGTGCAGGTCTCATTTTGGTTGAGATAAACTGCGTTAAGGTTCTTAGGGTCCGTGCACTGTACCTAGATACAGTTTATTATACGGTTGGGTGCGCGCACGCGTGTGTGTATTTTTTTCGCTTGTGCGTCCTTTCTCTGAAAAATGTTCCCATCTTTGTTCGGTGCGCCAACTTATTGTGACAAACGGGGAATATGTAGTTGTTTTCAAAGTTGGTACGAACCTGGAAATGACAGGGCAAAATTAAATACTGGAAAAATAAAGCAGTTTAACGCGATGCCAGGAATTTTTTGCCCGGTATAAATTTTTCGTACTTGAGGGTGAACTAGTGTTATATTTTTCATGTTTTATAAGAAATGCTTAGTGATGGCGTAACACAAACATGAACATTTAATTATTTTTAATGAATATTATAATAAGTACTTCGTGTAGATGAATACGAAGTATCGCTATTACTATCTTTGTACGTATGCGATGAATTTAAGTAAATACTTATAGTTTACATTTTCGTATTACTTACCAAGTATAGCGAAAGAGCTGTATAAACGTCGATTTTTAGACAGAAAAACTCGTATTGTGAGTTTTTGATACCGAAAAACTGGATTATCTTACTGCTAGATGAAGTAGGAGTCAATTTCTTCCCCTAATACGTTGTGTAGTTAGAATCCACGTTTTGTAGGTCCTTGATGCCGAAAAATCGATTGACGGCAAAACGTCTGTCAGTGCTAGCGCTTAAATCGTTCGGACGATTTTCTCCAAAATTGACTTGCCCGAACCAGGCTCTGCGAATTTGAAAATACGAAGGTTATCCAGAAAGTAGATTACGTTTTGGAATTAAAAATAAACAAAGTATTGGGAAAAAACATTATATACAATTGAAAGCCACACTAAAATACTACTTTTCAACATTCGTCATTCAAATTTAGGCACTTATCA
The DNA here is from genome assembly GCA_011170035.1 of Teleogryllus occipitalis. Classification (NCBI taxonomy): domain Eukaryota; kingdom Metazoa; phylum Arthropoda; class Insecta; order Orthoptera; family Gryllidae; genus Teleogryllus; species Teleogryllus occipitalis. Next base: position 1,709 of record BLKR01012072.1, on the reverse strand, counting down.
TGGGGATGAATGAGCTTGACAATTCCTTCCTCATAAAATAGCGCTTGCGTCTTCAACCAGTTTGTCACTTCCTGCAGCTGAGCAGCGTTGTCAAAACGCTGCGTTGCCAGCCACTTTTTCATTGATGGCCACAAGTGGTAATCGCCCAGTGCAAGGTCCAGACTGTTCGGCGGCAGGGCAGTTTTAAAAGCAGTGGGGGACCCGTGGGCCTAGTTTAATTTGGGTTTTTCCTATTCTTACTGTCACCGTCCCCCCCCCATTTCGATGCTAAAATATAAAAACCTACCTACTCACATTGAAATTGATATTTTAAAAAAATATTTTGAATGTATTTTTTAGTGTTTCAATTTAACATTATTTAAAAAAATTATACATATATGTAAAAGTAAGTAGGAATAAGAGATTTATAATTACATTGAAAAAATACTACAAACTAAATAGTTTTAATTTTTTGTTGAATTGTACAATATAAAATTGAAATGCATCAACCAGCAACATTGTGCATTATAAATATTATCCAATGATGCGCACAATTTAGAACGGTTAGATTTATTACTAATTCTGCAAATAAGTTCCAGAACTTGGTGGCAGAATACACTAACTAAACATTACAAAACTTAACAACTATACAAAATTTTACCAATTTTACACACTTTACAAATTAACATAAACATTTCACCGTGCAAGCTTCCATAGCACTCCACTTCACTTCACTTCACTTCACTTCACTTCACTTCACTTCACTTCATTTCACTTCACCTCGCCTCGTCTCACCTCACCATACTGCCAATCACTTTTGCCAATCACGTTTTAATGTGATTCTGACACACTCTTTTCCCTCAACTTCACATCACTGCACTACACGCCACTGCACGTAATAATAATAATAATAATAATAATAATAATAATAATAATAATAATAATAATAATAATAATAATAATAATAATAATAGTAATAATAATAATGTTATAATAATAATAGTTATAATATAACATACTTTACATAGGAGGTAATAAGACACATATAAACATCTAGGAATTTAATTTATTTTTAAATTTGCTGACATCATGAGGGAAGGGATCAAAGATTGTCACAGGCAAGTCGTTCCAGTCTCTAATAGTTCGATTCGCGAATGAATATTTCCCAACGTCCGTTTTCTGAATTCTTGTCTGAATTTTGTGCATGTGATCCACTCTGCCGAAATATGTAGGTTTCCCTAATCGACTTTGAATTTCTTTCCACGGTCGAAAGCCTGTGTACGCTTTATACATAGCATAGAGACGCGATTTCATTCTCCTTGTTTCGAGTGACTCCCATACTTTATTCCTAGTACCCCTGAAAGCAAATTTTGAAGCTCTACGCTGAACCTTTTCTAGATTTCTTTGCTGCAAAAGTTTGTATGGGTCCCAACATATCGCGCCATATTCTAATATGGGTCGCACTAATGACATATATGCCAGTTCTTTGGCACTCACTGAACTCTTTTGAGAATCCGCATAATAAAATGCAAAGATCTCCATGCTTTCCCTACAACGAAATTTACTTGATTTTCCCATGTCAATTTACTGTCTAGCTGAACTCCTAAATATTTGCAAGACGTGACTCGAGGTATAATATTATTCTTCAATTTATATGCGGTTTCATTGTAACTTCGACCCCTACCAAACGTGATGGATTTGCTCTTTGAACTATTTATTTCCATGCCATT
>BLKR01012071.1:0-24014 GCA_011170035.1 Teleogryllus occipitalis | reverse complement strand
GCGGGGGCGGCGCGGGGGCGGCGCGGGGGCGGCGCGGGGGCGGCGCGGGGGCGGCGCGGGGGCGGCGCGGGGGCGGCGCGGGGGCGGCGCGAGGGCGGCGCGGGGGCGGCGCGGGGGCGGCGCGGGGGCGGCGCGGGGGCGGCGCGGGGGCGGCGCGGGGGCGGCGCGGGGGCGGCGCGGGGGCGGCGCGGGGGCGGCGCGGGGGCGGCGCGGGGGCGGCGCGGGGGCGGCGCGGGGGGCGGCGCGGGGGCGGCGCGGGGGCGGCGCGGGGGCGGCGCGGGGGCGGCGCGGGGGCGGCGCGGGGGCGGCGCGGGGGCGGCACGGGGGCGGCGCGGCGGTGGCGCGGGGGCGGCGCGGGGGCGGCGCGGGGAAGCGTGGGGGCGGCACGTTGGCGGCGCGGGGGCGGCGCGGGGGCGGAGGCCGCGGGACCTCCTAATCGCGTGCGGTGTCGGAGTGGCCGCCTCTCGCACCAGCGCCTTAAGCAGTTTCGCGACAGGAAGCCCCGGCGCGCGGCGCGCATACTGCGCACGCCCAGTGAATGGGCACGCGGCGCTGGGAGTTGGGATGCGGCCCACGAGGGCTCCAAGTACGTCACGCGGATGGCCTTAGCGAGCGCGCGCGCCCCGCGCCTGGGACTGGCAGACTTCTAAGGCCGCGCGCCCGGGCGGCGCGAGGCGAAGTGAGGCGAAGTGAGGCGACGCGGCGCGGAGCACGCAGTGAGCACGCGCGGCGGTTGTGCACCCTCCCGGGCCCCGCAGACGCACGCCGCGCCCCGCCCCGCCCCTGCCTCACCCGCCACGCCCGCCCGGCCTCCCGCCCTCCACGCCCCGCCCCGTTGCCTCCCGACCCAACCCGTCCCACCCTATCCCCGCTCCGCCCCCTACGGCCCAACTTGCCCGGCACACCCCGCCCGCCCGCGATACACCCCATCCCGCCCTGCCTCACCCGCTCCTCCGCGCCCCGCCCCGCTCGTGCCGTGCTCCCTGCTTGCCCCTCCCTCCGCCCGCTACGCTGCATTCCAGGGACACGTGGCCCCATGCGCGAGCACGACTGCTACCGCACCGAGCTCTTTCTTACCTACCAATGATTCACCACATCTCTCTCCCTTATTTAAGTACAACCTCTTCCCTTCAATTATGTCTAACTTCATTGCTATTACTACCGATAACGAAGATGCGTTCATCATCCCTGTGTTATCGCCACATATTGCCTCTCCTTCACTACGATGAGTAGCTTTTATCCATAAGAGAGGGTAAAAGGGAAGACCTAGGGCGAAGAGCTAGTCGTTTCATCGTCGTCGACGTCGCAATGGTCACCATCATCACCCTCGACGGGGCCCACACCGTAGAGATAGGAATGCACCTATTCACTCTATGCCGTCGCCACCGCTACGTCCGCGCATGGCTGTAGGCCAAGGCCTCGGCGCGCGTCGCCCGGTCGCGACGTGCAGCGATGTCTTCCTCGTCGCCGCGCCACCCGCCGCCGCCGCCGTCACCTGATGCGTATTCATCCTCGCGGCGTCGCCGCATAGCCCGCATTCCTGGCAGCTCAGCGGCGGGGCTCCGCCGGGCGACCTGCGCCGCCCGCGCTCTCGCCTCCGCCGCCGCCGCCGCCGCAGCGGGAGCCTGCGTCAAATTACCCGCTATTCATAAGAGGGTTGAGGGTACAGATGCTGCCATGCAAAATGAAGGACTCATTCCATAGTTACGTATATCCATGAAGATTTTTTTTTCAGGAAGGAAAGTATTCACAATCAGTCTTCTAATACAAGATATGATTCGACGGTTTTCGGATACCTTTTAATAGATGAGAAATACCACTATTGAACACTATTTTGGATCATGATGGAGAAACGTCTTAAGAATATATGGAAACACAAAACTAGAAAAGAAATGGAAACATAGATCGTCATTTTGGAGGGCTGTTAAATTCAGGCCCTACTTTCCTTCCCTCAATACAATACAATTTTTCACTAATTAGTGCACTTTTTAATCCGTAATAAATGTTTAATTTGGATAATCATTTTTCACTAAATATTTTGCAATAAATAATTCCTAGCAAAAAGTCGCTCTCCTGATATTTTCTGTTTCCCTCCCTTATTTCAGTTACCTAAAGTTTGTTTACAGTTACCCATTACAGAATATTCTTGGAATTCGTATGTTTTTTAATGTAGTGAAGGCACTTGAGTGAAAACGACCAACTACTCGTTTTCACTATTAATTTTACAGGTAGACTTGGATAGGTTCAGGGTAAATAATTTAATAATAATGTTAATTTAACAAGGAATAATCTCTCATTCCATTTCACTGTTACTATTAACGTCTTTGAAGTTATTACTTATTATCTCTGCAGAGTTTTTGTCATTCTCTTTTGGAATGTGGCACTGACTGGCATTGTTACGACGAGAATTACTCATTAATGACACGTTACCTGCTTCTACGCTGCAACTTCTCAGAAAGACCGCCGCCGTCACGGCTTCACGTGGCAATGTCGTAAAATACACTTACAGGAAGGTTCTCAATCTCTTTCCCAGCCCTTCGTTGATCGGCAAATTAATCAATTTTTATTTCCCTGTAATCCTCAAAGTAGGAACCATCAAGAGAAATCAAGTGATACTTGCAGTTAATGAAAATACATATGTTATCTTTAGTTAAAAACAAAAAAAGATATATGCTTTCTTTTGTCACATTAATTATATTATTTTCACATTCTTCATCTCATAAATGACCGTATCACCGTAAATGACATTAATATACTGCATACCATGTCCTCTGGTTGGAAATTCCAGAACTCCCCACGTACAAAATTCAATGTCATTTTAGAGATTAGAAACTACCGAACTCGAGGTTGCCTGACAATTTAAAAATTATAAATAAATAAATAAACAAACATAAATAAAATTATTTTTGTGGGTATTAATATGAAGCCTATAAACGTTTTCAAAATGTTCTCAGAAATGTCTCTAAATTTTTGGATTTATGTTTTTCGGATAGAGAAAAGGACAGATTAAAAATTGAAGCAGGTCTTATGATTGTTGAATTCTCAGAAGTTTTGAAATATGCAAGAAAATAACATTGCAAAACTACAATATTGATTAAAGGGACTTTTCCTTAAAGAAACTAGTTCTAAAATATAGATTTTAAATAATGTCACGAACAGTTTTTTGAAAATATGATTACTTTTTGTGTAATTTTTGCATGAAATGAGGGCAATTTTTAAAAAGTATTTCCCAAAATAGCTCTAAATTTGTTCTTAGTTTTTTTCGGGAAGAACAAAATACACTTACAAAAAAGACGCAGGTACTTTCGGAAAGATCAAAATTCTTAATTTTCGAAACTTGCAAATCCACAAATAATGCGGGAAAGTATGCTGTTAAACATTACTAGTTGATTATTCTTAAACGTAAGCCAATATCTACTCTGTAGCCGGTATTTTCACACATGGACATCTTAATGGCGACATTTGCAAATCAGTCTGATTTTGTCAGAGCAAAATAAACGATCCAGTTGACGTTTTGCTACTAAATGCACTGCTATGAAACGCAAAAAAAGATGGGGAAAATATAATCGCCAAAACGGCAATTTTCGTATTTTTGAGATAGACAACTTGGTAACTAGGCGTCTCATTATAATAACAAGATAAGAAATTTTTTAAATATTATTTTTTCTTTAATTTTATATTAATTTGTGATAAGCATTTTGTCTGATTTAATGTACACGCTGACATTTTGTTGTTTTAAAAGTTTGATGACAATTATATTGCTCAGCGTGAAGTTTTCAGTCCTTTCAGTTTTTATTTATTTATTTATCGACAAAAACGGTGTGTAATATGCTATAGGAAGAAGTGTATTCTGTGCACGTTTTCCTAAATCGTGGGATTCCTACCCTAACCCACATACAAGTTACGGATGCAAGTGAATTATGAATACAGGTGGAAAGACGCGTTTTGGCAAGAACTCATCAGAAAATATTCGCACCCGTGTAATAAAAACTATTTGCAAAGGCAAATCAGCTACAGGTTTGGCTATTATTCCTCATTCTGCCCTTCGTGTAGGAATAGACTGTCCCGAGAAGATAAAGAACGGTAACATGAATTAGTAAATTTCCCAGTGAACTCTAGAAATCGTGCACAGAGAGTAGTTACATTTCTGTCCAGAAGCAAAACAAGAGGCCATTCCAGCATTCACTCAATGGATGAGGGAATCTGGACGAAAAACCTGAATAAGAAGCGTGTCATTGATCTAGAAGCTGAGGTGAATAATTTGCATGAATATAATTTATTTTAGAATGTTTAATATCCTAATTTACTAACAAATTTTAATCCCATACGGCGTAATATGTTCTTTTTTCTCCCCCTTTTTTGGCACTTAAACGTAGTGTATCTAGTTTTACCTAAAAATGGCGGAGTACATGCCCGGCCTCAACGTCTTCCATGCTCAATTTCATCGCGTCCCCACCCTCTTTATGAAACAGGGAGGAGTCTCCACTTCCAGGACTTCCTGTCTCCCTTCGTGGCGTAGTGGACGAGCTCGGCGCCAAAGCTGCGCAGAACAGGAAGTTGTTCGGGTGCTACGTCCTTCTGCCGACTCATGGTACGTGCTACCGCAACGCTACTTCCTTTTGTTTTCTTTGGCCCTGGTGAACTGAAGAACTAGTTGAATACGTTCGGTCCATTGACACTTGTATCAATTAAATTCAAATGATCTTCAAAATCTAATTCATTGAAAGACAGTCTTTTGTATTAAGAGTTCCATGCTCAATAGTACGTCGGTTATTTGTCATTAAAATGTGATTTATTGAACCGTAAAGTTGTTTTGGAACTCGTAGTAACATTTCCTAACTTCTCGCGGAGATGTGCAAACCCTTTGACCTCTGAATGCGCGATTGGCCACTTTTGTTTGAGCGTTTATTCTTCCTTGGAAATTACGACCTGAACGTTTGCTTTCGCGGATATAACGTAATGCCAGCGAAGGTCGGCTACATCAATATTTACAGTACGAAAGCAAACTACATAAAATGATATGGAATAAGATTTGAATATACTGTTTGAAAAAAATGGATTTCGAAGATCCCCCCCCCCTCCACAAAAGAGAAAGAGGAAGGTAATGGCTCATACGTTAAAAATTAAAGGGAGTTCATGGGCTGAAATCCCAACGAAGAAATAGAAGTCTTGTTCAAGGAAACATTTTAAAGAAAGTTTAAGAAAGACTGCAACTAGAAAGCAGAGCTTTCAGAATTTTATGAGGTTGATTAAACACTTTTCAAACTTATTTGAAACGACTTCAAAATCTATAAAAGCAAATAACGATGATATGCAATAGGAAAGAATAAGTTATCGATCGTTTAAATGCATTCATCTACTCTTGTTAGTTGCCGACGTCTAATTTACATTTATATTTGTTGGTATACTCTTATTGTTTCCCTAGGCACAAAAATGCTACGAAGAGATACAATGACATCATATTAATAACACCCAAATAATTTGAACTGAATAAGATCCACAACACTTTTTTTAAAATAATCAATTATGTTTGAATTTTTTCGTGAACTCTTCCGCTTTCCCACGAAACGCATTTCTTTCGCTCTTCTCACAGCGGAACGCTTCTTTTCCTTCGTTTACATTGACCGAAGGACAGAGGTCATGGCCTCGACACTATCCGACATGCCCATTTACGTTGAGATGGGACCGCCGCAAGGCTACGACGCATGTGTCGGTCTCTCCTCGACACAATTCCTTAGGCTGAATACAACGCTACAACTTGTAAAAGGAATGAAAGATGTAATCTTACTAACCAGACAAATATCCTTTTTCACTTACGTAAATACATCGTATGCATTACGTTTACATTTCATTTATCTTCAAGGATTCACTAATTTTGGAACGTTTGCTATAGTTTCGAGAAATACAGGAGAACATGAAGGGAAACATGTGGATAAAAAAGGGCTTTATTATAAAAATAATAATTTCTGAAGCTTCTTCTATGTGTTTTGAGAGAATTGTCTCTTCACTTCTGACATCACTTTCGTTGTGATGCGTTAAATGTTCTTTGAATATAAAGCTCGATTTCCTGTCTACGTATCGTATGGTATTTTCCTCTTTATATGGCTTAGATTGTGGCGGAATTGTTTATGTTTGTCATCTACTATTGGGCATCAGGCATCAAAGTCCCATACCTTATAACGCGTTGATGATGGACAAGTTCGCGGTGTGTTAATATGAATTTTTTCTATTTTCTAGTTTGCTAATTTCACCTCCAAGTTACTTCGAATTTGTATTCATCATTCTCTCATTTATCACCAATTATATTTTCCCGCAAGCTCCCTGACCACTCGCTTCTTCTTATTGTATTATATAATTTCTTACGGTACGCAAATGTCCTAATCTTCTGGTTTCTTAACAGTTGTGGGTGATGATACATAGTTGAACTCACGAATAGAAGAATAGCCTGCGTGCATATCTCATATTTTCTATGATATCAGTAAAAAGACTGAAAATAAAAAATACCAAGGAGCCACCATCTGGCAACAAGCTGTAATTATCCGACAGAAGGTAGCCGAGGACCCCAAGGTGCGAGCGCTGTAGCTCCTTGACTGGATTGTGGGTCCGAGTCCCACTAGGGATGCGACATCGAAGTCGATGTTTTCAAAAGAGAGATGTTTTTATAGAACGCCGCGTATTTAAAAGAAAATCCACGTATTAAAGCCATGTTTTCTAACATCGATGATTCGTGCCTGATGTTTTTAATTTTTCGATCTTACGATTGTCAAATCGTCCCAAAGTACAGAAGAGAACATACATTATAAACAAGAATAATAGCTCATATAAAAATAAGAAAGTTGAAAGAAACATGGCGAAAGAAAAGTTGAAAGAAACGGAGAAATTCATGAAGTACTTTGAAAAAGAACTGTATGGATCACAAAAAGAGGTATGGAGGTGATTGAGAATCAGAAAAGTTGAAATCACAGAAACCATAAAGATTAATGATAATAAGCCATAAAGATTAATTTGTTATGAAATAGCTTAATTATAGTAAAAGTGTTACCCAATTACAGAGAAGTTTAGAAACCAAGGATCGAGAGGTCTTTGGTCATAGTTCTAGAAGATTATGTTCTGTTAACACGACTCGGGCCTGGTGCCAGCCAAATGATAAAATGTTGAACGACAGTGAATAAGGCATTAAAATAACACCGCAAAAAGTACGATAAAATACAGAAGTGATAAATAAATTCAACTGTTAATAGTTATCATAAGTTGTAGAAAAAGTACTGTTAGAAACTCGATGCAATGGATTTTACACTTGTATGAAGTTGACACTCGCTAGTTCCTAGCTTGTGTCGCAGTATACTTCATAACAGTTAATTAATTCCCCTCATTAAAGAACATCTACTTAAGTAGGAAATCAAACATAAACGTATCATTGTAGGCATTTAGAGCAGTTGGTTTGTTTAACTAAAGGATGGCGTTGGTTCGAAACGGAGCATGGGATGCGCTGTCCATGTTTCCGGGTGCGTCAAATGCTATGGTCATTAGTGTAATGAAGGGTTAGATCCAGCGTCGACGATTTCTCTCTTTAGTTATCTCCTCCAGGCACCACCACAGCCAGTCCAAGTTATGCATGTAAATGTGTGTGTGAGTAAGGGGAGACGATAAGATAAAGAAGAGTAAGAACAGATCTTGCGAGGTCGGTGATCCGTTTGGGTACTGCTCCGACATTCACGCATCGGGGAAACCACGGAAAATAACCGAATCTTCCTCCAGACAACGGCTGAATTCACTCTCAAGTTTCCACACATTCGCTATTCGGCGAGTAGCAAGCAACCGCTTGTCGAATTCGAAGTAGTGTGCATGAGTTGCTTGCTATTTGCCGAGAGACGAACATTCGGTTCACGCCCTACCCACCATGTCTCGATCTTTAGGACACAACAAAGGAAGCGAACATTCGCCGAACATGTCAGCTGTTCGGAATAGGGCAAGCAGTAGTTCGGTGCTCGGCGAATGTCGAATGTGTGGAGCCGCTTTTAGGTATAAATCCAGTGTCGAAAATTCGCCACTCTCGGGCCTCAAATCCTACAATCTCCTGGTCTGAATCGCTGCACAGACAACGGTAATACTGGCTCCAAGCTAACCTATCCGGTGTGCTGCGTAGTGCGGTAGGCCCGTCAAGTAAGGCCTCATTCACAATGCAAACTTAAACGTAACGTAACGTAGCCGCAAAACCTACAAATGAGTTACTAAGCGAGACCATTCACAATGCCTTGACTTAACCGTAGACGTAAGTCCGTAAACTTAAGAAATCACAAGCTCCAAGCTTTTATGTTACGTTTACGCTGGAATTCGCCCGAACACCAGAGAGCAGCGTAAAAGGTCGATTTTAGATTGTGTTGAGGTAGCTTGTGGTTGTCATTTTTTATTGTAATGTAGAAAACTAGTTTGCGAACAGTTTTGATACGTACAGTGAATTCATAGTAAGAATTTGGGCAATTTTTATTGTGACTTGAACTTGACATGCGAATAAATTAATTATGTTCTACGAATTACTCGTTAATTTGGTACGAGAGAATCCTTGTTTACACGACAAAGGAAGTGCGAGCACTACTACAACAGCTACTCGCATATACTACGTTATATATATATATATATATATATATATATATATATATATATATATATATATATATATAACAAATCGATAGAAATGTCGAAGAAAAAGCTATAAATTATGGTGGAAAGACCTTTCCACCGGGCTAGAATCGAATCGATCAAGTTTCAGTACGTTGAATTCCGATTGGTTCAGGCGAAACTTACGTTCCAGCTTACGTTTGCCATTGTGAGGGCTTTTTTTTTACGCGTAAATTTTACGTCTACGTTTACAGCATTATGTTACGTTTAAGTTTGCATTGTGAATGAGGCTTGACGGCTGCTGCGGCGCGGCGCGGTGCAGCGCAGCGGCACGGTGGCTTCGGCGCCGCCCCCCGGGACCGGCGGGGTGTCGGGGCGTCGGGGGCGATCGCGCGAAGCGTAACGGCCGGTATCGTTCGGTTCGGTCGGGGCACGGCGCGCGGCCGCCGTCATCGCCGCCCGAAACGCTTAACTGTACCTTGAGTGATCCACTTCGACCCCCTCTCCGTGGGCTTCTCCAAGGACCCCGGGGAAAGTGACCTGCTGGTAATGACCTTGTCCCACCAACCGCTAACCCCCTCCTCCCAGCTCGCGTACTGTTTCATGAATGGCGGCCCGGCAGCTGCTTACGCCTGTGACCCGGAGAAAGTCCCGCTCTGCATGCTGGGCTCTTATTACGATTACGGAATGCGTTCGACGCCTCGCGGGGGGGGGGGATGCGCTGCCGCGGCGCCTCTACGCCTGTTTCGCTCCGCTCCGCTGTGCGTTGTCCCGCAGTCCTTCGTCAGATGATGCGCCGTGTCATAGTCATCGAATGTCTGTGTGTCACGATGAGTCTAATGCGAGTCATATACAGTCTGAGTTGAATGACTGTTCGATTGCAAGGAGAGACGGGCAGTTCAATTGTCCACCGAGAATTCTGGAGATTCCACAGTATCGAGTTTCATGCCCAAGAACGTCTCAAATTTATTCTGTGAATACTATAAAATGGAGATGTCTAATGGCAGTATTCTCGAAGATACCTTTTTTATTTTAAACGTAATAACTTTAAAATGTCTTTAAGAGTTGCAAATTGCAATAGTGTTATACGGACGTAACTGCAGAAATCAGTAAACAGTAACTGAATTTCTGCTATTACGGGAGTCTATAGTGCTACTTTTGTGTTGTCTTGTGCATTCTGAAAGTCTCGCGGATTATTTTTAAAAATACAATCCTTCACATGATAAATTACCTTGCAGCACATGTTTACTTACAAGTTTTGTCAGTTGATCATTTAGTGAGAATTTCTAATGCACATGGTTTATAAATTGCAGCTGCTTATAAAAAAATCTCATGGAAAACAATAATTTGAAGGAAACAAGCGTTTATTGCCAAAAAGCATTCGGATTTGGCTAGTCTTCCTTTGTACAGATACTAAATGCTAGCGAATAATATTTCTTCATTAAGCATATTTCATTTATATGTTGCAAGATAAAATATATTAATTCTTGTTTATTCTTTCTCCTTCTAAAACGTGTGTTTTATTGACGTTTACAATCCATAGTGGATAAATATTTCAAAATGAGATGCTTTCTTTCGAGTAGATAATAAGCTAAGAAATTTTATGAAGTTTCTTTGCATCCTTGATTTCTCTAGTTTCCTTAATTCCCAAACTCGACTCGCTCTCAAAGTTATAAGTGATCTCCTAAATCTGCATTTATGTTGATTTTCATGCAATGATAAATTCAAAGTCTCTGAGTTAATTATTGACACTTGATGGCATTTAAATTTAAATAATTCATTTAATATCGTCAAGAATAAAGATATCTTGTTTAATGGAAGTGGTTCTAAATAAAACAAATTTTCATAAAGGAATTTTTCTCACATTTAGAAGAAATATTTTATCTTTCCCTCTTGATGAGAACCGGAAAATTAATCAGTAAAATCCTAAAGTGTTATGAGCATTTCACTTCATAAATCCATTGATTTCCCAACACAACTGGACTACATTCCTGTTACACATTACCGTATTTTTGCGACTGATAAGGAAAAGGAAACCTGAGAAAGTTCTTAGGAACAGAGCACTTTTTTACCAATACAATAAAACTACATCTCTGTAGTTTAGATATTCAATTTATTTCTGTGCTAATACAGAACATTAATAATATGGGAATTCTCGTCCAGACAGCAATTGACATCGACCCAGCTATGTAACTAGTATCGTAAATCCTGCCACCGTCGGGACACGAACTCTAGAATCTCCTGGTCAGTGGCACTGATATCAATTAACGCCTTGAGTCACCTAAGACGGTAAATCGCCGTGAAGATTAAGGCGTTTGTCTTAATTATGAACCAGCTTTTCGATTCCCTCTTCGTCGAACATTGCCACCATTGATGTGAGATGGCTGAACTTTGCTCTAAAGCTCCTCATTTTTCTGGAAACATTATCCCCCTAGCCAATTCTTAACTTCGAGGAAAAGATGAATGTCACTCCTTGCTATTTCGCACTCTACGCCAAATGACCAACCACCTACCTGTTCCACTTGTTTGGTCACCGCAGCAATCTGAGGGTCGGTGTTGTCATAAATGAGGACATCTCCAGAAGACAGCATTCCTCATTTGTTGGAAAGTTTACATCGTTCTCTGTTCATTGTTTGGTGAATTTCACTTTTTCTTGAAGAAAGCCTACAACACTACGCAGCTCGCACTTGGCGGTAGCGTTACTCGTAACAGCCTACCTCGCGTGTCTATAGTTCAACTCAAATCGGCGTTATGGGGCCGGTAATGGCAGAGGCTGCGGTAAGAATGATGCGCAATCTCCCAATGTACATCCCTAAATCTTCCTCCTTGTCTAGCGGTTTAAAGGCACGATCGGAGGTTGAAAAAACGGCCCTCGTTTATCAATCCACCTTTGTATTTTCATCCTTTATATTGAAAGAACTATTATAAAATGAGCTGGAAAATATGAGAACAAATAAAACAAGTATCCTTCCTCTGAAGCATGATTGTGAAAGAGGAGAGTAAAAAGGAAAACAATGGTAAAACGTGCCTTTCACAAAAAAGAGACTGTTCTAACAAGCAGGCATACCAATACAAATTCCAGAAAGAAACTCGTTAAGTGTTGTGTACGAAGCGTGTTGTCTTACGGATGAGAAATCCACCTAAAGACGAAGGCAAGCGAAGTACCGAGCATCGCATGTGTGGGGCCATCTTAAGAGGAAAAAACATAACAGAAATATGGTTATAGAGGAAACGTACGAACCCTAAACAGAAAAGCAAAACAATGTTTTAGTTTTAAATAAAGTAGAAGAAAGAGACAAAAATGTTAGAAACTATAAGGAAAAGTATATCAAACTCTATTGGGCACATTTTACGACATAACACTTGCTGCGAATTTTACTTCAAAGGAAAATAACCGGGGAAATACCAACAAAATACCGGGGAAATACAAGGACGTCCCAAGGCTCTCTTTGTGCCGATCATGCTCAGCGAGACGGCTTGCGGATCATATGCAAACTTTCACGACAGCGAAGAATCGACAATCATGAAGCAGTGACAGTTAAACCTTTAGACTATGATGACAATGGTGTTGTTGCTATTGAAAGAATATTAGGGTTGTTTCAATTCAATAATCATGCAGAAAAGCAGAAGAGTATAACATCATTACATTATAACCATCAAAATACTCTTACAAACATTCAATATGTTTTATTTTGGTTTTGTTAATAATTATCTTGATAGAGAATTCACGTAGCTAATATAATGAAATGTAACATCAGTAAAATGATACTGTCGCTTATTTACATACTTTATTTGAAGTGGGAAACTGAACAACTCTCTTTAATAAACAAAAAGCCTAAAGTACCCGACCAGTTTACCTTCCCCACGACGTGTCGCTATCCCTTTTCTTTTGGTGTAATGTTCGCATTATCTAAATGTGGAAGGGGGGGGGGCTTGAATCACTACATTAGAGTGGTCATTATTTTATTCACTATCTAGTCGTTGAGAACAGGACAAAAATGGCTTCGAATATTATTTGCAAGCAGTTTTCGGCCAGAAATAATATGCGAGCGCGAATGAAACTCTTGGTAAGATCGTAATTCATCTACTTCATTTGCATTCGCCTCCTGGAATCCTGTTCTCGGCCGCCGCCATGCTCAACAGACTTGTTCCTTTTCTCAGCGATTGACGGAAGTGTTCAGACCTGTCGCTATCAAAGTCAAAATTTATTACTTGAAGCGGTTCCAGTCCATCCCTGGAGCAGCCTGTAGGCACGCAAGCCGCGCAGAGCTGACGCCCACTGACGTCATTTCCACAGCATCCACCCTCCCCTCGCCGCCACACCAACTGCCGGGCCAACACAACACGCTCCCTTCGTTTTCTGGCATCTCTGTCTTTTGCCCTTGCTTCACAGCCGCAGTTGCCTCCCCCCAAGAGAACACTGCCATCACCATTTCCTCTCACTCGCGGAGTGTAGCTCAGAGCCAGCATTGCCGTTGTCTCGCCAGCCACTCTGACCGAGAGGTTTTAGGGTGAACTCCTCCGCAAGACGACGTGGAGGTTGGTGGCGGATCTCAACAGTCAGAGAAGAAGGGACTCCGCCACCTCCCGGGATTAAACACTCAAAGTAAGGGACAAATTACCGAAGCAGTTGACGTACTCGGAAACATAATTTACTCAACCATTTCCTCTCCATTTCTCTACGACTAAAATATATTTAAACCCTCCATATAGGGATATAAAAGATAATAAATACTAGAGATGAGTAAAATTGAGTCTGTTCTTCATACATGAAGACCTACATGATTAATACATAATTTTTTTTATATTTATAATGTGAAAAAAAAATCATTGACCCTATTCATATTATGACGGATACGCCTAATTGTGAGGGATAAACGACATACAAATAGTATTATGTTATTTTGCCTCAACTTTTAGGAAGTCAGTCAAAATATAAAAACTTTTAAATTGCACAGAACAGCTGCAACTGTTCTTCGCTAGGATTGTGAGTCCGAATCCTGTACAACGTTGGGGTGTTTTCTTCTTCTTATTGCGAAGTAGAAGGCAACAGTAAAGTAACTCACATCTCATAATACATCTAAGACAGCATTTGTCTTTTTATAATTGCCTTTAATGGAGAGAATCAATTCTCTGTTATGAAGACTCAACCTTCCGGAGGAATGGCTCAAGAAGGTGATACACACAGTAATAAATTTAAACATAATCATACCTATTACCTATTTAATGCAATACTGTATAATAGTAGATGCTCTTTAGCATCCTGTGAGAATAAAATAAGCATTTGACATTAAAAGTAAATAATTGAGACAAGATTTAATGCCCACAGTAATAGCTTTTATCTGAAATAATTAAACAGAAGAATAATTCCAGCTTTCTAGCTAAAATTCCCTCTAAGCTAGAATTCAAATTCATTACGATAGCTTCCTTTTATACGATTAATCTATTTTTAAATAATCTTAGGAAGTTTAAATCTATTTAGATTTATAGTACTTAAAGAACTGTGCATCAATTTGGTTTCCAGTTTTCTCATGGCATCCACTAGAATTTTATTGTTCGTATTTTTTTTGTACAATGCGTGCTCCTTCGATTTTATCACGTCTCAAGCAAAGAAATTTACAAGTTTATACAATGGATTTCCTAGTTTTTACTATACCTTTGCTTAAAGTTAAATAAAATAATATCTTTCAGTACTTATTGGAAAAAATAATCATTCCTCAGGCTTGATATGCCCCACTCCTACTTCGCTTAATGTGTGTCATACTATCGTCACTGAAACGTCTCTACAGAATTTAATTACTCCATACTCTCTGATCCATACTATCTACTGCGTTATATAAATGAGAGTTGAGTGCAGTAAACCATTAGGCAGTTGTATGATTCATTTGTGGGTTAATTTTGGTATCCATTAAACACATTTTTGTGAATTTGTATGCGTGTACTTTGTATGTTGTTATTCAGATTGATTCCATCTGTTTGTGAGCCTGTTGGTTGTATTTGTTTCTGGTAAATCCTGCTCTCCTTGTCCATCTCTGCGCTCTCTGCTACCCCCTCGCATTCGTCTCAGCCTCTCGCACCCCCGGAGCAAGCGCAGCCGCCCCATCCCCATCCCCCCGGATTCCCGCAGCCAGCACTTGGCCGCCGCGCCGCCGCTATCTGCCGCCCCCGCCCCCGCCCCCACCCCCGCCGTCACACTAGATCCCGCGGCCTCCTGCTCATCGTCACGAAAGGCTCCGAAGGCCGCGCCCGGGACTGTGCAAGCGGCGCGGCGGGGGCGGGGCGGGGGTGGGGGTGGGGAGGGGCGGACGATGGCAGGGAGCAGGTAGCGGCCTCATCATCCCCTGCCCGCCGCGCGCTGCTCAACTCTTCTCCGGGCCAGCGCCGCTCAGCCGGCGAGGAGAGAGGCGGCGGCGGCGGGGAATGGGGTGGGGGCGGCTGCAGCAGCGGTCCCCACTGCCCGTGTGAGCACCGCTCCGTTGCCCCGTGCGGCACAGTGGGTCTGCGTGACACAAAAAGGGCGCGTTTAAAATCTGCAATACCTCAGCAAGCATTTCTTCAGATAAAGCTTAGATAACTACAAAATAAGAATTTGACATTAAAAATAAATAATTGAGACCAGATTTAATGGCAGCAATGAGTAGGTCTTTATTTGAGATAATCAAACACAAGGATTTCAAGTTTCTAACTAAAATTCCTTCCAAGCTACAATTCATTACGATAGTTTCCTTTTACACGATTAATCGAACTTTAAACACTCTTCAAAAAGTTTTAATCTATTCAGAGTAACTGTGCATCATACCCGTTTCCAGCCGATTTTATTATAATAATTTTTCTATTACCATAGATATATCGACTATTAATATTTTTTATTTACATTTTTTTCCAACTCGTGCCTACGGAAAGTTTATCGATGAAAACCCTACCTCGAGTTTTTGACAGAAATATTTTTTTTTAAATAATCGTTATGTTAATAATTGGTTAATATACTGGTAATGTGAATGGAATAATTTTTATCCATAATATTCAATTCTAAATAGCAGGAACTCGCCCGATTCGACTCCTCCAAACCTAAGATTTCTCAATCACCAAGTCATCTGTTTTGTACACCATTCCCATGTGATTATTTATATTGTGAAAAAGTATGTCTATATGATAGTCGGAACACGCACAATACCAAAATGTTAGATGTTTGGGTAATGTCTGCTTAAAACTACATTAATTCATCAATAACCATTTATCATATTTTCAGGAGACAATGCAGGAGATTAAAGGAACAATGGTAATTGACAATTCTTGTAAATGTAGCCGTGACGTTACATCTATGGTAACAGAAGATTCACTTTTTGACAACCCGATGAAGGCTTTCAAAAATGAATGAAACGTCGATCCTATAATATGATATATAGTATCGCTCATGCAACAGGACAATGACGTGGTAGCTAAATTGTGCGAAAGAAGATAAGTAGGTCATTTGATTTGATTTGATTTTTTCGTGTTTCCGGGCGCGTCAACTGCTTTAGTCATTAGTCCCGTGAGTGTAGTGCATGTTTTATATCGGGAGATGGCGGTGATCTTCCCCCGCTGGATGGCGAGATCCGGCGCCGACCTACCGTCGGCTAGTGAGATTTCCCCCTGACCAGGACTCTCCCACCAGCGGGGCACCGCCCCAGCCGGGTCAAGCTCTAAGCTCCCGACTGGTCTCCTGGAATATCTGCTCGTGTAGTGCATGTTAGTGTAAGTGTGTGTGTAAAGGGAGAGGATAGGACAAGGAATAGGAAGGACAGATCGCGCGCGATCCGTGGCCCGTTTGGTAGGGTACTGCTCCGGCATTCGCCTGGTGTTGATCGGAGAAACCACGGAAAACTACCAATCAGAGCAACCGGCCTCTAGAATTCTTCTCCAGACAGCGACTGAATTCGACCTAGCTGAAAAAGGGTCGAAAATACTGCCGCCGTAAGGACTCGAACCTAGGACCTCCCGGTCAGAGGCGCTGCAGTAACATCAGTTGATGCACTGAGCTACCGCTTCCGGTATAAGTAGGTCAGAACTACTGCAGAAACATCGACTGAATTTATTTTGTTTTGGCCTGCATGGGGGAAGTTACGTCGTTGCTGAAATTTCATGTGATTGTAACCTCATTTGAGAAGAACAACACACCAACGGTGTTAGTACAAAAAACTCTCTCGTTTTCGGTAGAACTCCGCCACAAGTGTCTTCCGTGGTATTCTGTGAAAGGAAGAGCAGGTAATTTATAGCGGAATAATGCCGTAAATGTACAATTGGTGTCATTTTTGCTAAACATTCAACCGAATATTATTATGCCTCATTTGTCTTCGTGGCATTTTTTATCTAACTGATCGAAATCGTCTCGTAATTGTTATGACAAAAGGCAGATAAAATTCTGGGGAACAATGGCACAGTTGTAAGAAAGGGGGTGAAAGCAAAGGTTAATACCAGACAAATTCTACTAAAAGTGATACTTAACGTCTTGGTGAGAAGTAACATTCGACCGAGACACAAAACATCATGCCTTGCATAATTGGAAAAGGTATATTGCCTTTCCAATTTACTTACTAAAACATCAAATATACTGTAAAACTTTCTCTATGCGGAACTTATAAAATGCGGAAATCTGTCTAATATGAACATAAATCGCGGTTCTGGAAAACATTAATTGTGCAGTATTATATTGCACAATGCGGAATATTGACTAATACGGAAAAAACTACTGATCGCTTGTGGTTTCGAATCGAGCAAGTTTTACTGTAATGTTTTAAAATTTCTAAAATATATATAATGCATTGTAAACAATGGTATACGTGGTAACAATGGTGTGTGTATATATATATATATATATATATATATATATATATATATATATATATATATCGGTTCATTAACCGCATCTTGTACCAATGTTAATTGCGCAATGTCTTTTCTTGTCTTCCGAACTTGATTCTATCATTTTAATTTTTTGTGAAGTAGCGTTTTTTGCAGCGCGCGCCTTGGGGCCCTTGGGTGGCAGCGCGGGCCGTGGGCCGCGTCCCACGCCGCCGGAGACAGGTGGCCGGCCACCAGCCACACACCGCCGGCGCCCGCCTCCCGCCTCCCGTTCTTCTTGCGGCGCGGCGGCGGTGGGAAGAGCGCCAGGTGCGACTCGGCTCCGACCTCTCCGGCCCCGGACAACCCCCGCGAACCGCTGCTATGCGCCGCCCCGCGCCGCAGCCTCCCCGATTGCGCTCCGCCGCCCCCTCGCACCCCTCACACCCCTCACACACCCCCACCCCCCGGCGCCGGCCTTCCTCGGCGCGGCCGGCTCATCAACTAGCGCGGGCGGCCTTTGCCTGCCGTCGCCTTCCGCCTTCGCTCTCTCGCTTCCGCTACCGCCGCCGCCGCCCTCGGCACCGGAGGTGCAGCCACCGGTACCGCCACCCCAGCACGAAAGCAGCCCTCAGACCAGCGCAAGAATTTTCGCTCTTATGCCCTTCACAGCAGCCTTGGCCAGGCAGGAATTTATTCAGGTGTACAGACTTCAGATGCCACCATGCAGCTTAAGTAATTAGAGAGAGGATTTTACTTAAATTAATAGTTCAAACCAACTTGATCAGTAATTTCGTCAATTACGAAGGTCGTTAGTCCCGCAAGTGTAGTGCTTGTTTTCTCACCTTAAGTGGCGGGGATCTTCCCTCGCTGGATGGTGAGATCCGGCGCCGATCTACCGTCATGCAAGTGGAGTTTTCCCTAATCCGGTATCCCCACCAGCGGGCACCGGCCCAGCCGGGACAAGCTCTAAGCTCCCAACTGGTCTCCCGGGATGTGCGGAAGTGCAGTGCATGTAAATGTAAGTGTGTGTGTGTGTGAAGGGCGAGGATACGACAACGAAAATTAAGGAAAGATCGCGCGCGGTCTGTGACCCGTTTGATTGGGTACTGCTCCGACATTCGTCTGGTATTGATCAGAGAAACCACGGAAAACTACCGATCAGAGCTGTCGGGCCGCTAGAATTCTTCTCCAGACTGCAACTGAATTCGACATAGCTTAAATGCTAGTGCCGAGAATCCTGTGACCGTCCGGACTCGAACCGAGGACCTCCCGGTCAGAGACAGCAGTGACATCTTGTGATTCCCTGAGCCATCTTTCTCGGTAAACTCACGTAGTGCTATCTAAAATTGAAAGGGATAAATGTAGCATTATGTTCTTTGGCTACATAATTTTATATAAATGTAATTACACAGTGCTAAGGACTGCATATTGTCACTCTTTTATAATTTCTGATTTTGTTTCGTTCACATGCAGTTGATACCTTATTTACTGTGCATACATAACCCTTCCTTCAACTCATTCACTCCCACTACCCTACATTTCAATTGTGGCTTCTGTTCAACACGGCATTGACTTACAACCTCTGGAAGTTTCAGTCAGAGTACATGCAATTTGTTAAATTGTTTCGCGATAGCTTTCCTCTGGGTACACTTGTGTCGACCCGACTCTCATTCTTCCATTCCTCCATCATCATTTTTCACATCATTAATATTACAAGCTTACATCCAAAGTACGACCATAATTTATCCCGTCAAATTATACTTCATCCCTGATGAAAGCGAAGGCTCGAAAATAAAATAAATACATTGCCCCAAATGAAACTATACAATGGCAAAGTCGAATAAAATTGGAATAAGTTAATCAAAAATCTTATACTAAATCCATACTTTCCTTTAATATTCACTTTGTGAAATATGCATCACGAATTACCTCGATATTAAACCTCCTTGTTAAAACGCAATTGCCTTGGATTCGAAAGCTACGGCGAAGCCGACTTCCGCGTAGCTCCTAAATAATTGCGCATTCATGACGCGCTCATGAATTCATACGCGATTCAAGCATGGTTTATTTATATTTACATTTTCCAAGGAAATATTTAACTAATTTACACACGCCTTATGAGTCAAACATGAGTAAACGTCCCGTCAACGTATTTCGTATGTATAGAATATGCCCTAATGTGTGGCATATGCATGCATATAAGTAATATTGAATGTTTATTACCAAGAATATTTCCTGGTAACACAGAAATTAAATGAAGAGGTGAATAAATCTCTACAGTGATTTTAAAATTTTCACCAGTTTAAGATGAATAGGCATTTCATACAAAGCAATTAAGTCAGAATCGAAAAGAGCCAAGAAACAGTCATAAGTTGTTTTTTTACTGAAGTTTACTTACTTTACTAAATAAAGAGATTCAACCCATTCGTAAGTTCCCAGCTAATCACATAACCTTAAAGTTAATTTCTTTTACATCCTTCTTTTTCTTTACTAGAATTATTTTTATTTAAGTAACGTTTCCTGCCGACCTGGATGACCGAGGTGGCTAAGAGCGAGTACCGACTCAGCGCTTCGGTCCGAAGGGTCGCGGGTTCGAGTCCCGCCTTGGGCATGGCTGTTTGTCCCTTGACTTTGTGTGTGTGTTGTCGCGGAGGGCCTCGCGTTCTGCTGACCCCAGATCAGAAGAGCCCGCAAGAGTGTTTGTCCAGTGTATGGTCGAATATGCGTCCCTTCGGGACGTAAAGGGCAACCGGCTGTCGGCTGGATAAAAGCCCTAGGAAAAAAAAGTAACGTTTCCTTTCCCGCCTCCTATGTCAAGTTTAAATAGCTGTGAAGTTAATATGACCAAAAATGATTTTGATTGCGTATTGAGACATTAAATTATATTTACATGGGGGAGCAGTTGTTTTCCATGTCGGACAACACCCACGCCTTGCACCGTCTGTGAATCAGTAACCTTTAGCTCGGTGAAACGTGACTGCTGTTAAAATCAGCTCCATCTGGGCCGGCCAATACCACTCCCTCCACCAGGAGAGGACTCGCTACCTTCTCTTCTTTCAGGCATCAGCGTTTCGCAACTAAATTAGCACTGACGTCTTGGCAACCATATCAGTGTGATGTCCAATGGTAGATACACAGGAAAATGAATAATATTAATGTAAAAAAAATATATATTTTGTAACAAGATTGCTTGGCCAGCAATAACAACCATTACAGGATTGCAAACCACAAGATTGTATCTGTAGTATAAGAATATTTAAAACAAATAGTTATATATTTTCTAGCCCTAAAGAAGACTCCAATATAGCGAAAAGTCAACATCATGAATTGTCACGCCAGGGGCAAGTCGGACTAAGTTTAGCTCAGAGCCAGCATTGCCGCTGACTCTGCAGCGTCACTGATCGGGAGATCCCAGGGTTCGAGTTCCGACGGTGGAGGATTTTTGATACTAGCTACACAGCTAGATCGGATTCAGTCACTGCCTGGAGGAGAATTCTAGCTGTTGGCTGTTCTGATCGGTAGTTTTGCGTGGTTTCTCCAATCAATATCAGGAGAATGCTGGAACGGTACCCTAACAAATCAGCTACGGACCGCACGCCATATTTGCTTCCTCTTCCTGATCCTATCCACCCTTACACACACACACACACACACTTAGATGCGCTTCACTATCATACGTGTCGGAAGACCAGTCGAGAGCTGAGAGCCTATCCCGGCTGGGGCAGTTTCTCAATGGTGGGAGATACGTGGAGGGGAAATCCCCGCAAGCCGACGTGTGGGTCGACGCCGGTCTCCTTATTCCGCGCGGCAGGAATCGCCGCCACCTCCCGCGATAAAACATCCACTACACTAAGGGGACTATTTACAACAGAAGTTGACGTGCCCGGAAACGTCAATAATTCAATCAGTAATGGATAATTACTTTCATAAATGGTAGTTGTATTTATAAATAATCTCAAGAACAGTGAATCAAGATCCCCAAACCCACTCCCACTTCGTTGCGTTACCCTCCCGCGGGCCGTCTTCCATCCCACGATCCCGCGCCATCTCCCTCTTCGTCGGCCGTTGCTGCCTCCGGTGCACCTTGCCGGTCGCAGCTTCGCCCTCAACCTCCGCTTCCGCTCAATTCCCGCTGCGGAAAGCCGACCGTTGACTCCGGAGCCGTCGGCCGGGGCGGCGGCAGCAGCGGCTGCGGAAAACACCGCCAAGGCCCCGCTCCGCACGCCTTGCCCCGCCCGCCTTCCCGGGCCTCGCGTCTCTTCGCGGGCTGCGTCAATATTTGGACCGCCTCGCGCTTGCGGAGGAAGCAGATGCGAGGCGCGCTGGATGCAAGGCGAATACCGGATTTTCTTTCTCAAGTGGCTGCTCAAACTTTCGTAGTGTTTTTTTCTATTTTCAAATGTTCGGAGGAAACGGGACAGGAAACGATTGAAGAACAGACGAAAGTGTACAGTATTATGAAGCGACTTGTTGGCTAGGTCGAATTCAGTCAGTCTGGAGGAAAAGTCTAGCGGCCGGCTGCTCTGATCGGTAGTTTTCCGTGGTTTCTTCGATCAACACCAGGCGAATGCCGGAGCAGTTCCTAACAAACGGGCTAGGGACTGCACGCGATCTGTCCCGTCTCTTCCTTGTCCTATCCTCACCCTTTAGACACACACACATTCTACACTACCATACATGCCGAGAGACCGGTCGGGGGCTAGAGCTTGTGCCGGCTGGGGCGGTGCCTCGCTGATGGGAGATACCTGGTTGAGGAAAACCCCGCTAGTCGACAGGGTAGGACCCCGTAGGTCGCACGTCCAGATGAAAATGCGTGCACCACACTTACTGAACTAACGATCTCAGTAGTTGACACGTCCGGACACTCAATCATCATGAAGCAACAATACTCAGTTAATTGGCGTAATTTAGTCCAGTGCAGTTCATGTACCTAAATTAAATATGCAGTCCATTTAATGTACTTTTTTAACACCCGGGCATGGCATTTTAGAAATAATGGCAACTTGGAAAAAGAATGTCTCCCATAAAATTTACCCTTTCGGCCTAGGTATGTAAAGATTTACTAAGTTTGGCAAAAAATACACACAAACAATAATTATGATATCTAACTGCATGCCCAATGATAATTTATTTTAATTACGTTAATTTCGAAATAAAGCCAAAGTCAAAATTAAAGTCAATTTAACATTTCTATACGTACAAATACGATTAAAAAATTCTTCTTAGGGTTGGCAAAGTTCACTCGTTTTTAAAGTGTAGTCGTTTGAAAAATAATTTTGTTCGTTATACTTTTTGGTATTCACAAGCTGGAGACAAGAATTTCTGTTTCAATTTTTGGGGAAAAAGCACAAACATTTTACATTGGTGAAAAAGCACAAATTATGGCTATAAAGAATGTGCAGTTCTGAAGTGACTTTGCCATCTTTATGGACGTAAAAAATGCTTGGTTACATATATTATCTCGTCCTCGTGATTTGCCTCCGAGTTCAGCAGGGTTAGGCGAGCCACCCTCCTTGCATGAGCGGTAAAACGTACTTTGTTACGTAAATACTACATAAGTTGCTCTTATATATTTACTATATCGACCGAAAAGAAAGAATTGTTGCTTCAAAGAATTAATTTAATCGTCTATTTCCTGTTCTCTCATTAAATAAGATCGCACAGTTTCATTCAATAATAGTATGCTCTTCAACGAGTGTAGAATGATAAACCGATGATATTATTCACGAGTTGATGTTTACGACACTCACTCCTTCGTCGCTCATGTCGTAATTTCTACGAGTGAATAATAGTCATTCTACGCGAGTACAAGACTATATTTTCTCTACGACTTTGAAGTTGTTTTGAAAATTCTATAATCCATATTACTGCTACTAAAATCCGTATTTGTAACTCAAGTTGGCCTCTTTAACCTTACAGAACGGCCAGAAAACACTGAATGTTCCCTAACTCTAACAATCACAATCTCGCCCAATGTTTCGTGGTTCACATGACTTACGACAGTTGCAACCTCCCGCGGCAGAGTGCGCAGAACTTTTGCCCTCTGTAGGCGACTGCGAAAACCCTCTGACGTGTATAATGAATTAAGACGAACGTGATTGGTCGACAGCCGTGCGAGAATAATATTCTTGCAGGCTTGTGGAATCGCCATCATTACTGTATCCGATAACTTGCAGAAATGTATACATTCTGGAGTAGTCGTAGAGAAAATATATTCATATGTGTGACATCACTCGCGTTACTCTTACCTACTATATTACGAAACGATTGTTCTTTTAATGTTCCTATTATGCGTATGAGTACCTTGCCGCAACAATAAAAAAATGAAAACGTTAAAAATAATTAATAAACATGATGCTTTAATATTGCTTTCTACAACTCGCCTACCTGAAAAAAATGAATTCTGTCTCGAATTATCAAATCACCGCACCTTTAGATGATGGATAATACTAGAATTTCTTAAATTGTTTGGCTCAAGTAAATATCCAAACTTTTCATCTTAATTTATGCAGACATATTCAGTTCAATGTAGTACCGTTAAAACATATGTATCAAATGGAAAGCGGTTGTTT
>BLKR01012070.1:0-24029 GCA_011170035.1 Teleogryllus occipitalis | reverse complement strand
CCATATGACTTTCATTATTGCATCTAGGACACATTTTAAAGAAGTGAATTTTTTACTTTCTCGCCCTTACGAAGATACTTCGCAAGAAGGCAAAGTTATGTAACCATGCACCGCAAAACTTTTTTTTTTTTTGTTATACGTAAAGACTCCCTAATTTGTATTCCAGATTTTATTCTTGAAATAGCTACTTGCTCCCTGTGTCCAATTTTCTTATTGGTATTTAATGAAGTAAAAGGTGCTTGATCTCTGTTGATGCTGGCTTTCTAGTATATCCATTTCTGATTCCATTAGGTTTGCATTTTTTCAATATCTTCCAATCTGTTTTCAGTATTCTCTATTGTGTACATTGGTGCTCATTTGTAAATCAATTAGAGAGATTAATTAACTGGTATCTTTATTTATTAAAACAGATTCAATTTGATAGAGAATAAAAAAATAATATGTTATATAAATCTGAAAATATGCCTCCATAATAACTGTATTTCAATAGTAACTGTAGTATTTCAGTAGTAAGAAAATATTTTATTAAAATATATATTAAATAAATTATATATATTAAATAAATTTATTTCAGTAGGTAGTGAAGTTAGAGAATGAATTTATAGCTGGCAAATTAAAGCAAATGGCTTTGTAGTGTTACAATTGGCATAATCCCTATAATGGCTTTAAATATTTTTTCAGACGTGCATACTACAGCTTCTATTCCGACGTCGTTGGCTCGCCTGTATATCCAAACAACCACATTATAGGCTGAATCATCGTCAGGTCTAAGTGTCGATACACTTCCGGCACAAATACGATCGATTGGTAGGTAACATGAGCTTGGCAAGCATTAGTTGGCACTGTTGAGTATTTGTGTGTGTGTGTGTGTGTGTGTGTGTGATGTGGTGCGTGTGGGGAGGGTGAGAGAGGGAGAGAGAGGAAGAGAGAGGGAGAGAGAGAGAGCGAGAGAGAGAGCGAGAGAGAGAGCGAGAGAGAGCGAGAGAGAGAGAGCGAGAGAGAGCGGGAGAGAGCGAGAGTGAGAAACAGAGAGAGAGAGAGAAAGAAAGAAAGAAATATTATATTTTCAGATGATTAAGGAGGCTTGAAAATGTCCTTAGGATGTCGTGAGTTGATACTGTGTGGTTGTCAGTAAGTCATACCTAGATGGCAGTTTGTTCTGGCTGGGAATTCTGGTAGTATATCATAGAAGTTTTTTTTTTTTAAATCTTGAGAATGTAGTCTTGAATGTGTTATATTTTTAATTCTCTGTGTAGTTGTTGATTACTTATAAACCAAGGAGCTGTGATAATTTTTGTAAGTAATTTGTGACAGATAAGTCAATTTTAAAGTTAGGTTCCATGGTGGAAATTATAAGATTTTGTGATTTTTCAATGTGATTGTATCGGATATAAAATTATAGAAGTAAAAATGAAGCGTAGTTGTGTCGTAAGTGTTTATTGTTGCAATTTATTTTCGGTTGCATTGGGGCCACCTTCAGTGCTAAAAAACAACAAAATATCTAAATTATAATTACTGTTTGTGTATTGTAGAATATTATTTAATAATTTTAATGAAAAAATAGAATGTAAGAAAAATGAAATAAAATGAAAATATAAATTATGAAAATAAAAACAAGTTTAATGAAACACTACATGAAATAGCAAATGTACAAAATTAAATAACTTTAAAAGAAGGTAATAATAATAATAATAATAATAATAATAATAATAATAATAATAATAATAATAATAATAATAATAATAATAATAATAATAATAAATAGATATAATAGTGTTTAAGTAAATTCGTGACTTTGCATTAGAGCACTAGCCTCCCCAGCAAAATAAGTTATGGGAAACGTTGTAGTACCGCAGAACGTATTAATCTTACACTAACAAGAAAGTGTCTCGTTCCATTTGTGCACACCGCCAGGGCAAGTTTTGAGGACGAATTGAAATCACGCGCCCGCGAAAGCGAACATCCGTGTCTTTAGAAGAGGACCGTCGCCTCGGCGTCCGTATCTAGTGCATGCTGGGCGTAGTTGAGGTAGAATGGGGGTAATGGGGTTGGATGTAGGCGGCATGATGCTATTAGGGTTTCATTCAGCAATGACCACCAAGCGAAGGACATCGACCTGTTAATCTCATTTCTTAAATGACTGTTTAGTTTGCAGGAAACATTTTTTTAAATGTCTTGACTTCATGACACAATTGAATCTTTCGTTATCAACGTAATGATTGTCTTAAACCAAAATTAAAATCTCGTTGTTTGCAAATCGGTCATTCATATTGATTGATTGATTCGTGATTAGTGATTCGGAGCGCACCAAATGATAATCTAATTAGTCCAGTAAGTGCAGGGCATGTTTATTTCCTCGGGAGGTGGCGGTGATCTTCCCCCGACCCGGTGAAAACCGGAACCGACTATCTATCGGCTAGTGGGTTTTCCCAACCAGGTATCTCCTACCCGCGGGGCACGGCCCCAGGGGGAACAAACTGAGCTTCCGACCGGGCTGCCAGCTCGTGTGGTAGTGTAGTGCATGTAACTGTAAACGTGTGTAAGTAGGGGTGAAGACTGGACGAGGAAGGTGAAGGAAAGATAGCGCGCGGTGCGTGGCTCGTGTATTTAGGGCACTGAATCGGCATTCGCCTGGTGTTGATCGGATAATCCACTAAAAACTACAGATGATAGCATTTGGCAGCTAGAATCCTCCTCCAGATCGCGTCTCAATCCGGCCTAGCTATCTGACTGGTGTTCAAATTCCTGCCACCGTCGCAACTCGAAACGAGGACCTCCCGGTCAAAGACAATGTAGTGACATCAGCTGATGCCCTGAGCCAACTCTCCAGGTCGAGCACAATATGTAGTCGAAAGTGCGTGTATGTTTGTATATGCGTATGTCCGAATGTATGTGCGTATGCATTTGGCATTTTTTGGGTCGACTGAACTCGGCTTGGGCCAGGTAGCGGTCTTCTCAGACCTGGGCTCTGGTTTTCATTCATTATGCTCGACTGGCGGTAAAGGAGACATGTGGCGAGCATGCCATATTACCATCGCAGTATCTAGCTTACCTGCCCTGACAGCTCTTTCTTTCGTCACACAGTTGTAGAAACGGAGACAATTTGGATTAGAAAGGTACAGTTTCATTATTGCCTCGGGCGTGAATTGAAGACGGGAACGACTCACGCAAAGCTAGTTGTTCATGAGCCACCCGAGGAGCATAATTGGAAATAATATATAGTAATAAGATTAAATTAGTAAGTTTGTTAAAGAAATATTCTGAAGACGTAAAATGACTGCAATTGTTTGAACACATGTGCCGCCCCGAATTCGCAAATTACTGGTCAAATCTTAAAACCAGATTTAAGTATTTTGTGTTTATGTTTTTTCTTATAAAACGATGGTATTACGGAAAGTATTGAACAATACTCAGTCGATAATAGAAATATCAGCCAGGGTTGGATATTTAATGTTTATCGGTTTAATTCATTTTTAATATATAAACATCCTTAATTAAATATCCACATACATTTCATTGTAAATATGTTTAAACCTGCAAATGCTTGTTGCTCTCTCGTCGCAGTAGCTCTCAGTCTCACTCAGACGGAATATTTTTCACTCTTGTATGAAGCATGAATCGATACGCGTATCCATATGCAAATTCGGGAAATGAAATATTATTTGCATTCATATATCGGTCTTTGGGTAAAATGAAACCACGCACATTTGGCGTTGCTAAACAGAATCAGACCCACAAGAAGGTATGTTTTTTTCCATTCATTAGTATAAACTAAGTTTTCCTCTCATTGAAAGTAAAATTCATATAATTATATTATTGAATGGCCCTTTTTATTAGATGTACCACGTTTACATTCCTCGGCAAAAAGGGTACATCCGAAAAAACTCTCCATTATATTTGTTTTTGATTTAGCTGTTAACGAATTGTTTATTAATATATTGATTGCTCTGCAATAACAGGACTTTTAAAATTAATAATTTGGCCCTTATGATCATTGCGTACAATGTATACTTTGTAAATTTTAAAAGCGAACAAGTGTGACTTCAACAGGCCATTCTTTCCCAACAATACTATAATGTCATCGTTATGTAATATTACAACGTCGCAATTTATGTCTTTCTTACACTTCAATTATTATCTTCAAAAAAAGCCTTTAAAAATTTGGAAGAAAATCATACCAACCAGCACCGGCGGTTTTGGTGATGATGGCTGTAGTTGTGAAAACGTTTTATGATGCTTACGTAAAAATCGTACGAAAGGTTTAGGGGCTTGTGTTGATCAAAAATGGACAGTCAGACGGAGAAGTAGACGGACACACTAAAAAACTCTTCGGTGCCAAGGAACCTCAAACTGTGGATTCGCATTAGAGAAAGTAATGTACTATTTTTGCAAGGGACGCCCATTTTTACGGTATCAGGGACCCATACAACGTTTTTCTACAAGACGGCATATTTTGCAGCAGCATTACATAGTTGTTATGTAGTTGTTAGGTGTCAGATAAATGAATGAAGTGTGTCAATATCCTTTCCCGTTGTATTTAATCTATTCCTGCTCCAAAGTAAAAGGAATGTAAATGCGACCGGAAGTTAAATAATTTTAAAGTTTCCGTAAGAGTCGTCTATAGAATAGAACTGCCGTGGGTTCAAAAGCTTCCCCCACAACCCATTTCGCCAGCAGAGATAACAAAACCTCTCGCGGTTAACCCCGCCTAACAGATAGAGGAGGGCTGTAGATAAGGAGAGAGCAAATGGTGAGAGCAAAAGGGAGCTCGACGTCTGCATAGGGAGGCCACCCAGCGCTGCACCAAAATGCGTAAAACTGCGCAGATCCGCGTATAACAGCGCAGGACCGTGAAAAACTACGCAGGACCATGAAAAGGTGCGTAGAACTGTATATACCTGCACAACATATTGTAAAACTGCGCAGAACCGTATGTAACTGCTAATGATGACAAATTTTACAAAAACATCGATACATCGATTTTTTGATACATCGCTAAAGTTTTATCGATGTCGATGAAAACATCGACAAAAAACTTCGATGTTTAAAACATCGATATTTGTAATTATAGACTAATAAACTTGCTATTTTCTTATCCATTTTTAATTACAGTACGTAAAAGTGATATATTTTATTGTTTGGCTACTAGCATGTTAATAGTATGTTAATAAAAACTATTATAGAATGTAAAGAATAAAATTAACAATAAAGAACGTCGTGTTTCGCTACTTTGCCCTTAAGTCACTTCCATTCATACGTCATAGAAGTAAAACCACCTAAAATTCTTTCAGATTGCCCAAGCGAAATGTGCAGAGTGGTTAAGAGGATGTCGCAAAACAACGATTTTGCTGTGGATTGCTGCTCCTCTACAATGTGCCTAAACCCCTTCATTCAATAAAATATTTAAACAATTAAAATTAAAAACATCAATGTTTTTGCAACGAAATATCGATGTGAAGAAAACATCTAAAGCAAAATATCGATGTTAATACATTGATTGATTGATTTTTTCGTGTTTCCGGGCGCGTCAACTGCTTTGGTCATTAGTCCCGTTAGTGTAGTGCATGTTTTTTCGCGGGAGATTGCGGTGATCTTCCCCCGATGGATGGCGAGATCCGGCGCCGACCTACCGTCGGATAGTGGGGTTTCCCCCTAACCAGACTCCCCCACCATGACTCTCCCACCAGCGGGGCACCGCCCAGCCGGGACAAGCTCTAAGCTCCCGACCGGTTTCCCGGAATATGTGATAGTGTAGTGTAAGTGTGTGTGGGGGGAGAGGATAGGACAAGGAAGAGGAAGGACAGATCGCGCGCGGTCCGTGGCCCGTTTGTTAGGGTACTGCTCTGGCATTCGCCTGGTGTTGATCGGAGAAACCACGGAAAACTACCGATCAGAGCAACCGGCCGCTAGAATTCTCCTCCAGACAGCGACTGAATTCAACCTAGGTGAAAAGCTAGTGTCGAAAATCCTGCCGCCGTCAGGACTCGATCCTAGGACCTCCCGGTCAGAGACGCTGCAGTGACATCAGTTGATGCACTGAGCTACCGCTACCGGTGATACTTCACAAGAAGTACGACAATACGTATAGGCTGCAGAGAGAAATAATTCGTTTTATTGACTAGGAACTTACAACATGGCGACCATCATTGGACATTAGGTTTAATATGGATTCGTGTCGTGTTAAACGTGTTGCGGCAGTTTAGTGTATATAAAAAACGCATGAAAGTATGTTGCTTTACATAAATTTCTTCTTGCATGCCATCTATATCAGTTACACTCAGATTAGTAATAAACATACTAGAATTTGAACTATCACGCAGAATTTCATAAGATGTGTAAATGTGTGTAGGTGTGGTATGTGAAAATAGACGTGGATATGTGTTAGGGCATTTGTTTGTCGACTTTTTGTGTAATGTGCTAATTGTTGGTGTTTGAGACATACTAATGTAAGAGAGCACGTAACATTTGTGTTTCATTCGCATTTCAACACATCATTTATTTTTAAAGAGTTTTAATTAGAGTGAATTCGTCCGCTGATGTCAGTTTTCACTCATTTAGTGGATTTTTCTCTCATTTTTAATGTGCTAGAAATACCTTTTGATGTTAAGGCAAAGTGTCGGTAGATTGAAAACTTAAATAGTTGTTTGGTAATAACGTAAAGATAATCAATCCTCATTAACATTTGAGGTGATGGATAAAAGCGGCTTTACCTGGGTAAAGTCGTTTCTCTCTTTCTTGGCTTAGATTAGACAGAATTAGTTAATAGAGTCCACGTCAAATATTTTCTAAACGGTTCAAGACATTGAGATGTACTTTTTTTTGTTATTTAAGGTCGCATCAACTAGGTCATATTATAGGCAATAACTAGGCATATCTAGGTCATTAGGGACCACTATTGGAGTTAACGGTATGGTAACTATGAAGATGAAACAACATGATGATAAGGGGTGAATGGACGAACACAAATACACCCATGCCCAAAGCGGAACTCGAACCCGCGATCCTTCGGTCCGACATCACTACGACATTACTGACTTAACGACCTAGGCCACCGAATCGGCAAATGCACTTTGCAACAAAGATTCAGAATGTAGTGACTTTTCAGTTGACGTAATTAGCTTTTTTATAGTGTCTTCTCGGCTAAGACAAAGAAAAGCGAATTAAAGTATAACAGTGATTTTTATCCAATATAAATTTACAATTGGTTCCTACCACACTCCACTATATGAGGTTTTTACATTGTTTTCTAATATATTACTTCTAATGTATTCGTACCTTAAAAAATGAAAATCCTTCATAATATTATATAAAATAAATAATAATTTTCTTGAAACAAAAGTTTATGAAATTTCTTGAAGTACCAATGAAGTCCTTGCGTATGGTTTTTAGGCGTGTGTCAACCTACAAATATTCAACTTCGCATGAATTTTGTTTACATCAAAAGGGTTTTCAAGAAGTTCAAAATAACAAATCGTGGTTTTTAAAATCACTTAAATCTATTATATTGCTTTCTTATTATATTAGCCCCTTTTTGCTCGTTTGCACAATGTCTCATATGAAGGCCAGAATACTAAATATAATTCTCGTATCTCCTGTGTCATTCATTCACTTCGAAGCCGATGGCTGTATGCGTTCAACAATAAAGAAAGGAGTGTGCTTTCCTTTCTCTGTGGTTCAACCGCCCCGCAGTCCCCTCCTAAAGTCATTTCCCCTCCCGCTGAGTGTGTCCATCTCCCATTCCCCGACTGAAGGCAGCTCGCAGGTAAATTACCGGCGAGTAGGTCACTCTGCAAAACACTGTGTTGAACAGTCCTGATGATATCATATAGTATATTAAAGCTGAAAGAGAACGATTTTGATGTTCCTCCTAATCGGTTCCCATTGGAGGTCACTATATATTGAGTAGATCACAGCTTTCCTTTATTAGTAAAAATCTACGGAATTTGCGTTGTGTGAAGGCGCGGCTAGAATGGAAACAAGACGATGGCGTCATGCGCAACTTGGCAAATTCGCGGGAAATGGAAGTGCAGTTGGTCTTGCTTTGAGAACATCGTGTTGGGTGATTGTTAAAACGATTGCTTGTGACTATCAATTGTAAGTATTCAATGTAATTTCTTATATATCATGCGTGTGTTATCTACGGAAAACATCAAAGAAGTTAGGGTGTTCTGATTATTATATGGAAATTGGATTTCACATATTTCGTTTTATTTCTCAGAACTAACTTTCTCTCAGAACTTTTTTCTCAGACCTATATGTTACTCTAAATTATATTACTTAAGTGTCTGACACATGTCCTTTACATAAAAATTTCAGTGATGACATTAAACAATCAGTCACTACATTAAGGTATATATGTGTAAAGTGTTTATATGTGTAAAGATATTGGTAAATATAAAACATAGGTTTATTTGTGGAAAGCAGGATTTCTGTCGTAACTTTTCTACAGCGTTTCGGTCTGTACAATGTAATCACACGGATTCATATATATATATATATATATATATATATATATATATATATATATATATATATAGAGAGAGAGAGAGAGAGAGAGAGAGAGAGAGAGAGAGAGAGATAGATAGATACATATATAATTTAAAACATAAATTATTCGTTACAGACTTATAACACTGGTCAACACACATTTTGGTGCCAAAGATATTAAACTTAGTCCTGAGTATTTTGATGACACTGATTGCAAAAAATTCCACTAGTTTTGCCCTATCAGCTCTAGTTATGTAAATACAAAATTATCATTATATACCCCACTTCCACACTGTGTGCTCTAGAATTTGGGAGCATCAATAGCATCTGGGCATAAAATATTTAGTTTTCTGGAGGTAAGTTTTTCAAAAATTAAATAAATTTGTTTTTAGACAGGAAATGTATTAATTAGATAACTGTAAATCACGTAATTTCTTTCGCTCATAGATTTCAATAAATCTGAATCATTTACGAGCTTTCGTATCTGAGAACCATCAAATATCCCTTTCAGTTTCTTGTTGGTGACTCCCGGAAATGTATGCAATATACACTGTAATCACAAACCTTGCCATCCCAGCGACTGTACAAATTGCTTCATCAAGCCTAGCTCGATACGCAAAGGAGAGATAATCATTTTTTTCTAGAAACTAAAGGTAAATGGATCACATTGTTTCCCCCTTCAACTACCGCTTTCCTCAGAGGCCAAGTTTTTCTCAACCAATGCTCACTGTTGGCTCTGCTGTCTCATATTAATATAAAGCAGGGATAGTTTGTGCAGCCACTTTGTTGACCGAAAAGAAAATTCACTATCTTCAGATCAACACAAATTACCCACTGATGTTCATAATACTTAATCTTTCTTAAACTAAAGAAATTGTGTCGTACTCTTCTTTAATGTAGAATGAGTGACCAATTGGAACAGAACCGTATTTATTGCCGTTGTATAAGAGTACACACTTCAGAATTCTCCTTGAGCTGTCAGTGATAAGTCGCCATTCATCTGACTTATATTCTGTAAACTCAATTATATTGCTAAAAGGAACAGAAAAATCAAATTTGTTGGTTTATAATGAAATAATAATGAAATAGGCTGTACATATTAATTGAAAAAGAATTAATATGTAAATGATTCTGAAAGGAACTAAAATCGTTCTTTTCACTGTATCTTCAAAACTAGAGCTGTTGCAGACAAGCAGTTAGTGTTGCGGCGATATACGAGGATTCGTATCGCGCGCCAATTCGGCAGCGCGAGACGGAGGCTACGGAAGGTAGCAGGGCCACAAACCGGCACGAAAACCGGCCAATGGGACGTGAGCGGCCGGCGAGCGGATCAGCAGCCCCGAGGCGAGATTACGGCGCGGCGTGCTTCTTAACGGGCCGCGCCGGCCAGAGGAACAGACAGTCTTGTAGTGCGATCCAGAAGTGACTCAGTGTATAGTATATCTTGTGCGAACTCGGCTAAGTTCACTTGTTTTCTCTCTCCTGGTATTTTGGACGATCGTGCACGTACTTTGGACTTCTTCTGGATTTTGGACCCCGCGGCAATTGACAACGGACTACTCTACTGGATTTCTGTAAACGGGATCACTATTGTAAAAGGCTTGATCAATAAATTGTTATTGTTGACTTGTGTCTTTTCACGTACATAAGTTAGCATTTTTGGAATCAGCGGCTCTGAAATATCTTTTATCAGCTCTAAAACTTCATGCACCAAATAAAAAGCTTTTCGTTCGGGTGCCACGGGATTAACGTCTCCTGATTTGCGTTTTGCTTGTCTTTCCAGATCCTCGAGAAGTCGAATGGCCATGCGTCAGCAGAGCGCCTGCAGCGCGGCCCAGCCGGAGATCTCAAGGCCGGCGGTGCAGGGGGCGGAGAAGACGGCGGGGGAGGGGAGGGAGGCGACGTTGGCAACGCGTCGAGCGACGGCCGCTAGTCAAGACGCGCCCCGGTGGGCGGGCTCCCAAAGTGAGCACGCCCGCGGGCGAGAGGAGTCGGAGGAGCAGCTTCGACGGAGATGGGTGGAGGAGAGGTCCAGGCGGGGAGAGGCAGAGGACAGACTTCGGCAAGCGGCGGCGGAAAGGTTTCGACTCTTCCAGGACATCCTCGCTCACCGGAAGACAGTAGACAGTCTGCTGGAGAGGTGCCGGGAGGTGCGCCAGGGGGGCTTCCTGCCCAGGCCGGAGCTCGCCTCGCAGGCGGAGGAGGAGCGGCAGGCGCAAATGGAGGGGTGGCGACGACTCCTCGCCGCCGCGCCTCCCGTCCGCGATGCGTCCTGGGGCGAGCTACTCTTCCGTTACCACAGGAGAATGGAAGAGACTCTGACGGGCGACCGGGCAAAGGCGGGGACCACCTCTTCGAAGGATGACAACGCCGCAATGATGACAGAGGTCCCACACAAGACGGGGGCGGTCTTTTTGGTGAATGACGCCGAAACCAGAGAGAAGCCTTTCCGAGATGTTTCCTTGGCTGAACGAGAATTCTTCGCCAAGTATC
The DNA here is from genome assembly GCA_011170035.1 of Teleogryllus occipitalis. Classification (NCBI taxonomy): domain Eukaryota; kingdom Metazoa; phylum Arthropoda; class Insecta; order Orthoptera; family Gryllidae; genus Teleogryllus; species Teleogryllus occipitalis. The sequence continues at coordinate 13,049 of BLKR01012070.1, read as the reverse complement.
AGCAGAGGGGAAGTGAAGGGGTCCCGTCGGGCGCTCGGCAGGGGGTGGGGACGGACTCTCCGGTGGATGAAGTCGAAGTCAGCGAGCAGCGTTTGCAAGGTCCGTGCTCGACCGAACGAGAATCCCCCTCAAGGTGTCACCAGCCGGGAAGGAGAGAAGCTTCGGCGTCCACCAGGCGGAGGGCAGAGGCGGATAATAACATTAGCGCTGCCGCCAGGATGCAGCGTACCAAATATCTCGTCTGCTTGACGTTACAGAAGAGCAAGGCAGGGGCCGGGAGGGGCGCCTGGGAGATGGAGTGGGTCAGCACTGCGGTGGGGGACCACGCCCCCTGGCAGCGGGAAGCCACAGATCTGTTGTCTGAGCATTCGCAGAGGGGTAGCGGGGAGGCGGGGGAGGGAACGGGGGCAGGAGAGGGAGGTGGAAGAGCGAGCAAAAGGAGACACCCAAGCCGCGACGTGGGAGGTGGACACGCAAATGAGCAAAACGTGGAAGAGGATCCACAAAGCGTACGTTGTGGAGGAGTGGCTGGGGAGGCAGCTGAATAAGGCGGTGGACGAAGGCGACACGCTGCCGGAGTCCGTGGGTGCCTGCTGAGACGCGGCGCCAGCGCCAACTGCACGACGGCGGAGGGCGACTGCGCGCTGCTGCGCGCCGCCAGGAGCCCGCTCACCAGGTGGCGCGTGGTGGCGCCACTGCTGCGCCACGTCGCCAACGCGCGGACGGCGGACGCGTTACGCCACTTGGCGGCGGCCGCGGCGGGCGAGGCGGCGCACGGCTGCGTGGGGCGGCTGGTGGGCGGCTGGTGACGCGGAGGGCGTGGCGCCGCTGCTCTGGGCGGCGGCCGCGGCGGGTGAGCGCAATGGGGCTACGTGGGGCGGATGGTGGGCGGATGGTGGGCGGCTGGTGACGCGGTGGGGGTGGCGCCGCTGCTCTGGGCGGCGGCCGCGGCCGGTGAGCGCAATGGGGCTACGTGGGGCGGATGGTGGGCGGCTGGTGACGCGGAGGGCGTGGCGCCGCTGCTCTGGGCGGCGGCCGCGGCGGGTGAGCGCAATGGGGCTACGTGGGGTGGATGGTGGGCGGCAGGTGACGCGGAGGGCGTGGCCCCGCTGCTCTGGGCGGCGGCCGCGGCGGGTGAGCGCAATGGGGCTACGTAGGGCGGATGGTGAGCGGCTGGCGACACGGAGGGCGTGGCGCCGCTGCTCTGGGCGGCGGCCGCGGCGGGTGAGCGCAATGGGGCTACGTAGGGCGGATGGTGGGCGCCGGGGCGGACGTGACGCGGAGGGCGCGGCGCAGCTGCACATGGCGCGCGCGCTGCTCGCCCACGGATCGGCCTCAGGGGCTGCGGCGGCGCGTGGGCGGGCAGGACGCCACTCGACGTCGCCGCCTCCGACTGCTTGCGCCAGCACCCACAGCTGCAGCAGAACACGCTGTCGAGATCACCGGATCGATTAATTGAAACAAAAATATTGATATTCTGTAGAAAACAAACATTTACCATGTATTTTCAGCACTTGCATCATTTGTCATGAGCTCTCAGATATTTGATATTTTCTCATATACAGTGCGCTATCTTCAAAAACTGTTTTCTGGAACAATTAACACGAGAGGAACTGAAGTCTGACAAATTGATTTCGAGTTGATGTTAAATGCGTTCAATCTATCTAGTTAAATTATAAATATATATAAAAAATAAATATAAGGCGATATTTGTTCATTACTGTTTTAAAAATAAAAAGAATAAAAGACTGTATTTTCCATTAAAATTGTTCTTGGCGAACAAGACACACCTGTCATTCACCTTCATTAAAAATAACAATTGTAAATATTTACAATTTTTTTTTCAAATACTCGAATTTATTGTTTTTCTAAGGACATTTTCCGTACTTCGTATTTTTTTCCATTTCCGTTCACTTCTCCTTTAGTTTTATGCTATTTATTTACATATATATCTTGTAAGTTATTTTTTTAACTTATGGTAAACATTTTTTACTTATTGATTAAATGTTTGTATTTTGCTTATATAATTATTGTAAATACATTTTAACTTATAAAATTAAAAATTATATAGAGTTGAGTATCGAAACAGAATTTTAAGAAAAGGAAAACTTAAAAATTAAGAACACTCTAATAATGTCTACAAACATTATTTAAGAGGAGATAATTATTATTGCAGAAAGAGAAAGAATTATGGAGGAGAGTGAATTATAGTAAGTGTGTAATCAAAAGGATTTTGATAGAATCGGGGAACGGTCATGAGAACATCAAGAAGTACAGAAGAATTATAAAGAGGTGACGAATTTATTGTTAACAATAGAACTAACCTGAAATGTTAGTACAGACTGTATAGTTGTAAATAAAAATGATATATTCATATAATGGTTATCGAAAGTCTAATATATGAACCTATTTTTACATTTGAATGTAGATATAGCTTTAAGATTAATGTGATATTCGTTTTATAATTGGAGTTTTTTTTTCTTTTTCATTAAGGTTCTTACAAACAAAGAAAATTTTAATACTTTTTCGTGTGTGCTTAAACTTATTTCTTTTTGTACATAATAATTATTAATATTTATAGTAGTATTAATTTAAAAAGTGTTTAATTGCTGTATTATTTTTACCCATATATGTTGTTAAAATGAATGGCTTGTCTCGCAAATAAAATCCGAAATATTCATTATAGCATTCAGTATATTTTCATCTTCATATTTACGGAAAATAATTTAGAATGAATTTGGAAGATTTTAAAGTGTTCCTGTGTAACCGCAATCCAGCTTACGTTTCCCATTCGCTTCCTCTCCCATTCTGAGGTTCAAGGGAAGGGCCAATCTTTCTCGTCGAAGGCCCATCCCCAGTAACGAAAGGGAATCTCCCACAAGGTTAGATGATCGAGATGCAACAAGCAGCATAACACTCGACATACTATGTTCCATGATGGCATTTGAGAAAGTTATAGTCTTTCCACCAAGTCATGATTGGCCTGCATAACGGAGAAAGAAAAAAAGAGGAAAAAATAAAGAGGGCGTGAGAAAGAGATAAACTTCAGACGTTATATTTCTCCTATTAAATATGTTTATTCTTCACAATTTTATTACGCGTTCTATTACATGTATTTTCGAATTACGAATTCTTCAGAAAAGACTAAAAGTGACATGTTTCATTATTTGTGACAAGCAAAATTATTTAATGTTTCAAAGTCTGTGTTTATATACCTCCAGGAAGGTGCGCATCATACTCAATTTTATACATAAATTACGAATATCACAATGAAAACGTTATATCACGACACAGTTTTTAAATATACCGTATCTTTATACCGTAACATAATTTATTTTGCTATTAATGAAAATACATTTAAATTTCACTTGTACAATATGTAGAATCAATACGCATACAATATATTTAAAATAAAATATTTGTTCAGTTCATCTATGCCACTTTCATGAGAAAGCAACAAAATTAGGGTTTCGTGTGTTCTTTTACCTTCTGTATTCGATGATTACAGTCTTTCTTCCTGTGCCTGGTAGTCGCGCTCAATTACAAGTAGATATTAGTGGTCTTAATAGGTCTTAGTGGGTATTATGGAAACAAGTCAAGTGCACCCTAATATTTCCTACTGCGCATCGTAACCGAAAGGAATTATTTTAGCCTCTTACGCTATCGCAAATATACAAGTATCCAACAGTTGGGGGGTGGGGGGCAGATTCTGAGTCAGCCCGTGTCATGCGGAACTGTACCGGCAGTGCGCGTGGAGTTCATGTCCGGTTTGCTTGTGCCTCAAATGAATTAATACATTACAGTTCTGTGGTTTCATAAAGTGAAATTTTCCACATGATATGTAGAATTGAATTGGTTCGATAAAATGGAAGTCGACAGTGTGCGAATCATCCTGATAACTTCTGTTTCGCTTGTGGAAGATTTACTCTCGAACTTCAAAGGAAAAATATATACGAAAATACCAAACATGCGTTCTTTATACTTTGGTTGTCGTGTTGGTGATTGTGACAAACCATGGGCTTGCTCACTAATGTTGTGTCACTAATGTTGTGTCACAACGAACCTTCGGTTGTGGATGTATGGAAAACTCAAATCATTGTCATTTGCTCTACCAATGTCGTAGTGAATACCAAAAAACCTTTTTAATGTCTGCATAATATTGCATGAATGTGCGTATTTCATTTTTAACTTATTTTTACCTCGTATGAAGTATGCTCATAAAATTTTGTAGAAATATAATCGGAATGAAAATGTAGAAATTAGTATAGGATTTTGTTTATTTCAAATACTAAATATGTTCACATCTTTTGTGTTACAGAAACTTTTTATAATGATTTTCGAAATCAGCAAGATCATTTCTTTTGAAATCACCTACTTCCATCCCGGAAGTATGAAAAAAATATTTGTTCCCCTAGTGTAATAATATAATTCTGTGGCTTGATGCGAGAAACTCCAAAGTCAAATGTCTATCCTATCTTTTAATTTCACATTGATTTACATGGCCTATAATTGTTTTGTCATTTCGTTGGTGTAAGAAAACCACCCATTCTACAAAACGCTGAAAATTGTCATTAGCCCTTCTTGCACCAAGCCACAGAGTTAATACGTATAATAGTGTGAAAAAACTAGAACTTGTTTTTACGATTTTGTTGTTTATTATTTTTATCTCTAAAACATTACCATTTCAAAATTTTATTCCTTGAGATATTTTTTTATTCAATCGTTTATTATTCGTTCGCAAGCTGGACCAATCACACTCTCCTCCAATCTACGTGATGTCTAGTAGATAGGCATATGCTTTCTGAAATACTGGATTTAAATTCGAACTCTGAGAATAAATTGCTCATATCATTGTTAATATTACGATCGAAAGTTCTGTATCACAGGCAAATAATGATTTGAATGAGTTTCTATTTCTTCCTCTTCTCGTCCTTTTGGTGGTGTTAATTCCGCATCTGTTTCACTTTCCTTGAACATATAAGTATTTTGCTCTGTTGGTGCGATTTACCGTCATACTGACATAGGTCGTCTCCACAAAACGAAATACTTACCAAAACAATGACCAATGATTCTCAATGCTTAGTTTGTAAACTTCTCTGATCTTCCCTGATCTCGTAGTGAATGAGTATCATTACGCAACGAGCTATAGCCATCTAATACGAGAATTAGACAATGGGAGTAGAAAAAAATGTTTTTCATAACTCTCATATTAATATTTTCACTCAGCTTTCATGGCAAACAATTGTAATACATGCATATTTAACGATATTGGCTTTGCATTTTTCTTTGCAAAAGAACAACGAAGGTTATAAAAGAGATTTTTAAATACTTCAATTGATTGATTGATTGATTTTTTCTTGTTTCCGGGCACGTCAACTGCTTTGGTCATTAGTCCCGTTAGTGTAGTGCATATTTTTTCGCGGGAGTTGGCGGTGATTTTACCCGCTTGATGGCGAGATCCGGCGCCGACCTACCGTCGGCTAGTGAGGTTTCCCCCTAACCAGAACTCTCCCACCAGCGGGGCACCGCCCCAGCCGGGACAAGCTCTAAGCCCCCGACTGATCTCCCGGAATATATGGTAGTGTAGTGCATGTTAGTGTAAGTGTGTGTGTAAGGGGAGAGGATAGGACAAGGAAGAGGAAGGAAAGATCGCGCGCGGTCGTGGCCCATTTGTTAGGGTACTGCTCCGGCATTCGCCTGGTGTTGATCGGAGAAACCACGGAAAACTACCGATCAGAGCAGCCGGGCGCTAGAATTCTCCTCCAGACAGCGAATTCAGATTCGACCTAGCTGAAAAGCTAGGGTCGAAAATCCTGCCGCCGTCAGGACTCGAACCCAGAACATCCCGGTCAGAGGCGCTGCAGTTTAAATACTTCAAACTGTATTATGATTACACATGCAATTTCCTGTTTAACGGAACCAGAAGCTATATCGGCATGACGTTTAATGGTATATTCTGCAAGTTAACTGACACGAAAGGCGCGGGTCCTGTTAGTTTCTGGTTTTCCCTCCAGATGGGGTGTACCGTGAGCGGCGGGTGGTTGGGTGGGCTTCCTTCTTCATTCGCAAGCGGCAAGTGGGTGTGAACAAGCTTCGCAGATGTTCCTCGAATTTAACCACACGTTCAACTTTTGCTAAAAGGGCTCGTTATTCCACGTGGAATCTCTAAACCGCATTTAAACTTTGCCACTTACCTCGTCCCGCGCCCTGCCCCCCCCCCCCACGCTCCGCCTCGCACTGGAGCCAAATCCCGAAAATTTGGCCAAAATTAACAAAAACATTTAGATTTTGAACATACTATGTGTTTCTAGACGATCGTAAAAGCTTGCAGTATATTGATCTTTGTCGAAAATCAAACAATAAACTTATACACCACACTTGACAAGTCAATGTTTTTTGAAGAATAAAAAACGTAACGAACTCCGCATTACCCCGATCTCCGTCGTTTCCTCCCTCCTATCTCCTCCTCTCCCTTCTATCCTAAAATCCCTCAGGGGTACATTTTAAAATCGGAAAACAAAATCATTTCCACAATAAACTAAAACGGAAACTACCGCGATAGTTCTTTGACCCTTCCTGATCAGCATGCACTTGATGTGACTGCACATTTCATACCCAAACACATTGAATCTACTTAACGTGTCCGTGAACTCAATGTACTCACTTGCAAATCATGTTTCATAAACAATATTAATATAATTCAATGTACCCTCGATACATCATACTTGGCTGCTGACGGCCTTCGGGCCAAGCAAAAATAAATAAATAAAAAACAGAATAAAAGCTTCAATGTTAAAATATCAAATGCGTTAATAGTCTGAAATTGAAAAGATACTAGTATATAACTTTCCCAACAGTAGTATATCCATTTAAATTAGATGTTTAGTTAAACTGAATAATTGGGAAAAATATTTTTAATATAAAAATCAGGTAATGTGCGTAAAATCTGAATAATGTAATACATTGACATTTACTATTTTATGCGAGTTTCAACTTCGTTATTTAGTGATTTTACCCAACTCTCACAGTGTAAATTGATAATGTAAGAAAGTTGACTCGACAACAGAAAGATACATATTCTGTGCTGAAGGACATTTAGGTGTTATTTTCGAAGGAGAGGATTTTTGACATTAAGAAACTTGACTATGAAACTTTTTTTCTTACTGCAATTGCTATTTTAATGAATTTGTTACTTTTAGTATTTGTTCGTATTTTAATTGTTTAGATAAGAGTTAACTAGATAATTCGAAAAATTTAAATTCCAATGATGAACAAAATTGTATTAAAAATTCAATTATTTCTGAAATGATGCGACTGCAGCCTTACCCACTTACCATTCCGTCAAAAATGTTTCTTAGAAACCCAGTCAATTACTTACATTTATCTCAGGCACTGAAAAAATATTTTATAGTTTCTTTCAAGTCCAGTTTTATGTTTCGACAGATTATCAAACTCGTGATGAGGAACAACATTCCCGGTCATTTTGTCCTAAAGTATTAAAATTACTACAGACCTCGGAGCAAAACATGTGAGATAGCGTAGAACATTTTTCCCTTCTCGCGACCAAAGCGTTATAGTGATCTTGGCCGAAAACAAGACCAAAATCACGACATTCGTTGACGGGAAAGTAATGCAACATTGTTGGAGTACATCCACCAACGCACTCCAAAAATAATTTAGGAGCAACACCTTGAACAAGTATATTTTGCGAAGGTTTTCGTTCCACCGGGCACTCATCTGCTAAATGTTGCGATAAGCTATAAGAAATCGTAAAAAGTCCAGTCCAATACGGTGACCGACAGGTTTTACACATCTTCCAATTCACGACGGCGTGCAAATAAAGGGCAATATACACATAATGATTTTTGATTTCATTTGATGTGGTCTTTCAATTACTATGAGCTTTTACGATAGGAACATTCTGTATTGTGGGTTATAGACAGTGTACACAGAAACCGGGTTACACAGAAAAGGCCGCGGATTCATTGCAGACTTTCTGCATCACTTCAGACGTGCGTCTTGTCTGAATAACGACTGGAAACGAATGAAATGCAAGAAAGGGAAAGGCCGCATGCAAAGAATAAAGAAAAGCAAGGAAATAATGTTGTTTAAGTTCTACTAGAAAACTTAAATTAATCTAATACCGAGCTTTCACATTTTGTACTTTATTTAATCTACTTTTTTTTAATTTTTACTTCACCATGTTGGCGACACCATTTAATTTTTTTAAAATTTCATCTTCGTAATTGCCCTCAGCAACATCAAAAACCACTGGGTAGAAAATTCATACAAATTCAATAACGTCATCATATTTTGACCCTCTTCGCGGGATTTGGCTCCACTGGGCAGCGAACCGTACGCGAGTGCGCATGTGCGAAGCCGATGTCCGCCGTCAGTAGCGCGCGATCATCTGCCATGCGGTGTTGCCACATCGGCGCGTTTCCCACCGCATGTGGAGTTCAAACGGTAAGCTAATCTTGTTTTAGTGGAATTATTTGGTGAGTTCGCTATCGTTTAATGCATTGCGTTGCAAATATTCATGAACATTAAAGATACAACTGTTTTCACCTTCATTCTAAATTACCATGTCATCAGGGATAAATTAAGATAGACTCGCACTGTTCTTTACTGATCGATTTTGTGAATGCGGGATGTACCTGTGTGAATTAATGATGCGGGTAGATGAATGTGCCTATTTACAATCTTCCTAATCACAATTACCTACTTACAATCTTCCTAATCACAATTACCTAATTACAATCTTCCTAATTACAATCTACAAGTTCGACGCGACTCCGTTAGTCTTCGTCGTTTCCGGCGTCGTTGACCGAATTACTTCACTGCGCTCCATGAACGGAAGAAACGGAAATTAAGTAATTCGAGACACCACAGATTCCTGGACAGATGACCGCCTGGGAACCACGGTTACAAACAGCGCTGAGCCCTTGGCAGAAGGGATAAAGGCGATGACTAACTGTAATGTGACGAGAGAAAATGACAAAAAGTTTACGGAGGATTGCTTCAGATACGCTCAATGTTTAAAAAGGGCTAGGAGACGTTTTACAAAGACGCAACAACGTTTTAAAAAAGCTACTGTTCTTTTTATATACCAAACGGATTCATTTCCTTATTTTCTTAAACTAGTGGCCTGCAAGAACATGTGCTACTGAACAAATATACACAAGTGGCTTTCTGAAAAGCAGTAGTGATACTCCACAAGAACAAGACATAAAATACTCTTGATTGATCGATTAGTAATTCCGGGCACGTCTACTGGTAAGGTCATTAGTTCCGTAAGTGAAGTTCATGTGTTTTTTCTCGGGAGGTGGCGGTGATCTTCCCCCGCTGGACGGTAAGATCCGGCGTCGACGTACTCGTTAGCTAGCGGGGTTTTTCCCAACTAGGTATCTCCCACCATTTGGAGACCCCCCCAGCCGGCATAAGCATTTAAGTTCCCGAATGGTCTCCCGGCATATGTGGTAGTGTAGTGCATGTGTTTGTGTGTGTGTGTATGTGTATGTGATCACATAAGTATTTTTCTCACAGAAGTATTTTTAGTCGTTTTCGTGTAATTGTCCGTCAAAAATCACTTAATTTTTGGGAATGACGCTTTCTTTCACACCTCGTGATGTAAACATTTAACGGTCGCCATATTAAAAAAGATAGATCGAGTCGGCTGTTGTTAACGAAAAAACATTAACAAACGTCTAACTAATAACATTTCTTAGTTTTGTGGAAATGTTTGTAGATGTTTTTGTGTAATTACCCCAAAGATAACTTAGTTTTGGAAACGGCGCTATCTTTCAAACCTTGTCATGGAAATTTTAAACGGTTGTCCTTTTAAAGGTGCGTGTCCACTTGAGAGCAACCATCTCACGAGTTTGTGTCGAGAGCGATTCTCGCCAATGGACACAGTTCTGAGAGCAGGCAACGGAGAGTGGCGTGATGCTCGCGTAGAGCGGTCGCCATCTTAACTACTCGCCAGTGGACATACCTGCGCGAGGACTCGCACTGACTTGCTCTCAGCATTCGAAACGAGCTGGAAGTGACTGCGAGCGCCGGCAACTGTTTGGTGTTTGTTGTCTCGACATGGCTGCTACCGAACAGAAAATTGCACTAGAAATGGAATGTACAATGGAAGAAGTAAACTAGACTCTCTAGTACGTATTTCATTCTAATCTTGCAGGAAATTGAAACAAACAAATTGGAGCTATCTTTAAAGAATATGTTGAAAATGTTCCAAGGGTTTCTCGTAAAGTATCTCCAAAATTTAAAGAATGTTTTTCGCAGAGCTTCGAGTCGGGCCAGATCGATCGGGGAATATTCAGTTAGGGAAAAATCATTCGAATAGTTTACGCGCTAATGTTGTTCACAGACGGCCGATCAGGCAGAAAAGGCCGGACAGAAGGACATTATGAAAGAAATCTAAATTTTTTTCGGTATCGGGGGCTCTAAAATGTGAATTTCCTTCGAAATCTCGAAATCGAATTTTCCGCAGCATTTCATAACTTTCTCTATATTACGTATATTATTCCGTTTATACGAACCTATTCGAGAAAGTACCAAGAAAATTCACAATTTCCGGAACCAGGTAAGCAAAAAACTACTCTGAGGCCCCTGTTGAGTGATTATTTATGTTTGATATTCAAGTAAAACGTGTAAACAAGTAGCTTACTAATGGAAACTATTGTGTGTGATATTGAAGTTTTGAGGTTAGGTTAATCAATGTGCGTTGCTTAAAATTTATTTAAAATGTTGTGCATCCTCTATTTCAAATACTAAATAATACTAATTAATAACCAGACTTTACCTTCACAAATCCAATGTTCCTGAGTTGCTTCTGCTTCTCTCGATGTTAACCGCCTACCACTCTAGGAAACTACTTTGATGAGAACAGGAAGCGAGGAATAACATTTATACGTTTCACACGTTTTCATTTAGGAAAGTTATGACGTATTTTGATTTTACACACGTTTTAGAAAAGACTACTATTTCTCTACCACGTAAGAACACGACTGCAACGCTTCAGAATACGAATGAATGCGATACACTTTGAGTTTCCTCTCGTCATTTTTCAATACCAGTCTTGTTGAAAGATTTACCTCGATTTATATTAAAGTTTGGAAAATAATTTGTTATTAATTGTTAATTTAATTTAATTAAATTAATTAATTCCACTGCAGTTGATTGTTTCCACTGCCGTTATTTACGCCTTTTGAGGGGACGTAATCAGTACTTATCAGTAATAAAACTCAGAAGAAGGCTTGAAAATGTTTCGCAAACGTCTTCAAGTTGAGTGTATTTTTTCAAAAGCCCCTGAATTTCTAAAATATTTAAAAATTCCGATCATCTTACGATCAAATTGAACAATTTATAAAGTGTCATATTTCCCATCAAAATACCTCGCTGGTTGGGTGAGCAGGTATTGCGATGGGAAAAACAGGACGGAGGCGATGATGGGGTGGGGGCGATGGCGAGGCCAGGGTGGAGGCGAGGGTGGGGGCGAGGATGGGGCGAAAGCGGGGGTGGGGATGAGGACGGGGGCGAGGACGGAGGCGAGGGTTGGGACGATAGCGAGGGCCAGAGTGAAGGCGAGGGCGGGGTTGGTGAGAGTGCGGGCGAGAGGACGGGAGAGAGTGCGGGCGAGAGGACGGGAGGGAGGACGGGCGGGCGAGAGGACGGGCGAGAGGGCGGGCGAGAGGGAGCGGAGCGAGACGGCGGGCGAGACGGCGGGCGAACGGCGGCGGGCGAGAGGGCGGCGAGAGGAGCGGGCGAGAGGGCGGGCGAGGGCAGGGCGGAGGGCGGCAGGCGAGACGGCAGGCAGAGGGGCGGGCGGACGGCGGGAGAGAGGGCGAGCGAGACGGTGGGCGAGAGGGCGGGCGAGAGGGCGGGCGAGAGGGCGGGCGAGAGGGCGGGCGAGAGGGCGGGCGAGAGGGCGGGCGAGAGGGCGGGCGAGAGGGCGGGCGAGAGGGCGGGCGAGAGGGCGGGCGAGAGGGCGGGCGAGAGGGCGGGCGAGAGGGCGGGCGAGAGAGCGGGCGAGAGGGCGGGCGAGAGGGCGGGCGAGAGGGCGGGCGAGAGGGCGGGCGAGAGGGCGGGCGAGAGGGCGGGCGAGAGGGCGGGCGAGAGGGCGGGCGAGAGGGCGGGCGGGAGGGCGGGCGAGAGGGCGGGCGAGAGGGCGGGCGAGAGGGCGGGCGAGAGGGCGGGCGAGAGGGCGGGCGAGAGGGGCGGGCGGAGGGCGGGCGGAAGGGCGGGCGAGAGGAGCGGGCGAGTGCGGAGCGAGAGGGCAGCGAGAGGAGCGGCGGGAGGGGCGGGGGCGGGAGAGGGCGGGCGAAGGGCGGGCGAGAGAGGGGAGCGGGCGAGAGGGCGGGCGAGAGGGCGGGCGAGAGGGCGGGCGAGACGGCGGGCGAGAGGGCGGGCGAGACGGCGGGCGAGACGGCGGGCGAGAGGGCGGGCGAGAGGGCGGGCGAGAGGGCGGGCGAGAGGGCGGGCGAGAGGGCGGGCGAGAGGGCGGGCGAGAGGGCGGGCGAGAGGGCGGGCGAGAGGGCGGGCGAGAGGGCGGGCGAGAGGGCGGGCGAGAGGGCGGGCGGGAGGGCGGGCGAGAGGGCGGGCGAGAGGGCGGGCGAGAGGGCGGGCGAGAGGGCGGGCGAGAGAACGGGAGAGAGAACGGGTGAGAGGGCGGGCGAGAGGGCGGGCGAGAGGGCGGGCGAGAGGGCGGGCGAGAGGGCGGGCGAGAGGGCGGGCGAGAGGGCGGGCGAGAGGCGGGCGAGAGGGCGGGCGAGAGGGCGAGGGCGGGCGAGAGGGCGGGCGAGAGGGCGGGCGAGAGTGCGGGCGAGAGGGCGGGCGAGAGTGCAGGGCGAGAGGGCGGCGAGAGGGCGGGCGAGAGGGCGGGCGAGAGGGCGGGCGAGAGGGCGGGCGAGAGGGCGGGCGAGAGGGCGGGCGAGAGGGCGGGCGAGAGGGCGGGCAAGAGGGCGGGCGAGAGGGTGGGCGAGAGGGCGGGCGAGAGGGCGGGCGAGAGGGCGGGCGAGAGGGCGGGCGAGAGGGCGGGCGAG
>BLKR01012069.1:0-24030 GCA_011170035.1 Teleogryllus occipitalis | reverse complement strand
CCCTCTCACGAACCTACGATCAGTTCAGACACGCGATGCCGGTCAGAATGAAATCTTCCTGCATGATTCACCCCTCGAAGACTTCGTATTAAACTACCTTCCTTTTTTTCATAACATTTGACCGTACTTCTCTCACCCAGCCAATCCATGCGTTCGTTATATTTTGGTGTAGCTGACCTTTCGATCGTCTAAACTTCTTCGCCCAATCCCCAAATTTTCTACTTTCGGCATCCAGCCACCTCTTAATGCATTTTCCACCATATAGTCTAAAAATAAATGTTTGTTTATTTTCATGTGACATATCGGTATGTCATAGTATGATTATTGCATCCTTGGCTTGTATTGTACTCCTTTATTATTATTATTATTATTATTATTATTATTATTATTATTATTATTATTATTATTATTGTTATTTAACTGCCACCGGATCATACCCTATTGCATTTGAAATAACTGTAAATGTAAATAATGTTCAAAACACGTTGTGTGTATTTTCTTCAGAATCCTAAATGTGATGTCAATCATTTTCCTATAATCTAATTTCTTATGTGTTCTGCTCGCCCGCAATTGTTTTATGAGAGAGGTGATTACGCTTCTTAAATATTCATTTGCAAATGGAAAGTGTGTGATATGTTAATGAGAACATCGTTAAAGTACATCAATCCGAATCTAATCAACCACTTTGCGATGAGTATTGAATGATACAAATAATATAATTTTGTTCATTCCAATTTAAGGAAACTTATGAATACGAACCTAAAGAAGGAGGGAAATATTAATGGTGGCAGTGGCGTCTTCTGCCGAGTGAGCATGGGGATGTGATCAGAGTGTTACGGATTAAACAGATAGACCAATTAAGTTATCTAACCGACATCGCACTATATGTTTATGTATTCCATATTATGATGTATATACTACTCGCGCAACTTTTCTTGAACGATGGATTGAAGAAATGCGGGTGGAGCGGGGGTATTAGTTACAAAGTCGGCCACTAGAGTATTTACAGAAATGCCAACCTCTGGAAAATCAAAGTTGTATCTGCTACGTGTGCGGCCAAGTGATCGCTCCGGGTAGGCAATCCCAGGGACACTACATAAGAGTTTTAGGTGCCACCCTTGAAGGACCTGGACTTGCCTCAGCCATTTCTTTAGATAATGGTAATGAAGCTGAACAGAAGTTCTCGACTATGAAAGCAACTAGCTTTGAATAGCTTCTGTTTCGCGCCAACGAAGTTTTAATGCTTGGAATGTCATCAGTGCTTGCTGCGAGCTTTTGCTTTCAACTGTTTATTGCTCAAGGAATGGAGAAGCAAGATCATCGTTCAAGAAAAGTTGAGCGAGTAGTACGTTTTGTACTTTCTTTGAGAATTGTTAGTTTTGTATTGCTTGTTCTGACAGGACAAATAATGCTGAAAAGTAGTACATTGAAACATGAACAATACACCTATTTGTTTAATGAAGGTCGATTTGCGAGGAGAGCTTTGAGAACTAAACAGAGTGAAACATTTCAAAGGGAATTGGGAGTTTTCATTCATTGTTTCTTGCTTCATGTAACTCATCCTCTTCTACAAACCACATGCTTGCCATGTCGCATTTCTTCGCGCGAAAATTGTTGGATTCTAATTATCGCCTTACAGTTTCAAAACTATGATTTTTCTTTGTGGAATACACGTTACAGTCTATAATGCAGTTTCAAGAAAAACTGAGCACTTTTGCAACAACACATAATACACGTGAAAACCTGGCAACAAAGAACTATTATCAGCTGCGTACGGTTCTTTAGCAGTACTAGTAACTCTCTCCTAAATCATATACTGGATCAGGACAGTTGGCAAACATGCGTGTGTATGCGTGTGTAGTGTGGTCAAGACGTCCTCCCACCCCACCCGCTATGGAATCCACAGTCGTTAGCACGTGACAACTGGGGCTTCTAGTCCTTCTTCTAAAAGAAAATATGTGCCAAAAGAAGGCGATGGCGAAGCTTTGGGAGGGGGAATATTGAAGCGCCAATAAAAAGTCCGAGTTGTGACACACTGCGTCGCATCACCGTCGGTCGAAACCTCGCATCTTCCACACAGCATATGACGAGAGTTCATTGATCTCGGTAACGAAGCGAAGCTGTCGAAGGGATGTTTCTCGGCCTGTCACATCTACAGAGGAAATAGACAACTACCGGAAAAACAACAAAAAAAGGTACAAACGGAACAGAGAGATATATTTGAGGAATAGAAAAATATTTTTAACAAAAGTTTTAAACGAGCCCCAAAACATGGGGATGGGACACATCACTAGCATCTATTGAGCATATGCCACTGACTGGTGGACATATTTTAATATTGCAAGAAAAGCACTCAAAATGAACCTGCAATTACATATCTCATGGATATTAAAAATGTGATTATTGATAAGGGAAATCTTATATTTTCAGGTTTGATTTAAAGGTATCTTTCTTATTTACAGCAAAGAGTTACGACAGCTCGGTCTCAACAAATATTTTTGAGAGCAGTTCATGTTTCCAACATTTTTAGTCGTACTGTCAGTCGACCCCTTGCGTTGTCTTTACTTTCCTGCACAAGTCTAATCAGTCAGGACAGATTCCTTAGCCTTCAATGCACTCTTGAGTATGTGGGAGCGTTAAGCTCCCACACACTCAAGAGTGCTGTGGAGTGGAGCTGGGGCCACAGCGATCTCTTCAGACCTTCACTGGAATGGGAGCCAGCGCGCCCATCAGGGTCCTGCTCAAAGCAGCAATGTGACGCCGAAATCCCGCGAACCAAATGAGTTTTCCGTTTCATGTAGCGACCTATATTGTAGTCCCTTATAACTAGAGATTGGATATTTATGACAAAATATTCAGTACATAAAAGGGACAAAAAAACGGGGAAAATATTGAGCATAAAGAACGTTAAAAATTAATAATAAGAAATAAAAAGAGTACGTATTTTATTTTAATTTGCAAGAAGTAAAAAAGAGTTTATTTTATTTTAATTCGTAAGTAAATATTTGTAATGAGTTCCACAGTTCAATATACCTATTGCTGTTAAAGTTGAATTCTGCTTTGTGAATTTAAAGTATGTGTATGCAAAGGAGAGGTGAAAATGTGATCTTCTGTTATCTCACGCTTATACACTTCACTAATACATTATAAAATACTGTTATCTGTGAGAAATTTGCGTCAGATTCAGTGGCGGCTCGTGGTCATACTATTAGGGTGTGCAACGCCTCTCTTCTCTCTCCCTTCCTCCCAGGCTCTCCCTTTCTCTCTCTCTCTCTCTCTCTCTCTCTCTCTCTCTCTCTCACACACACACACACACACACACACACACTCACACACATGCCCATACATACAGCGATACATTACAAGCATATACATATATTCATTAACATAAATAATGACAATTAGAAACATGGCATCTTATGAAGTTTGATAACATGTGTAATAGTTCCTTTTATCACCAACGAGGGTTGACCGCATTTCTTTTCACAACATCCGTTTAGACTCGCCTAAGGACCACACTTACTTCTCTTAAAAACTTGTGCTAGCCGAGTGATATATCTTCACGACATGTCAAGGCACTTCCAGAGGTCGCGTCTGCGCAGTAATATCCGCACGATCCGCAGTGTGCTCCACCTGCCCATCAGCCACCATATTCCCCCTCTTTCCCCTCCAGCCCCGCGGGAGCCACCGACTCCGTCAGCTCGCTCGCATTTCCCGAGTGTGCTTTAGTCTGCTATCACGAAGCGCATTGGCCGCGGACTGTTGATCGCAGCTTCCGAACGGCGCGTGTTTTGAAATACAATGTCTCGCAAACGCTCTGAGAGGACTTGTATTCCCGTCATTTTAAGAAATGTTTAAGAAACATCTCACCGCAATTATTTGGGTGTGCACATGCAAACGTGCGAATACCTACGAGCCGCCACGAGTCAGATTATTTTAAACTTAGTTTCTGTCATGGATTTTAAATTGTATTGATGTTTAAAAATTATTGGCCGAAAAGAAATTAAGAAGAGAAAGGGGTCAAGTAAGGGAAAATATTTTTTAAAAGAAAATAAACGTAAAAAATCTCATTATTATGCTTTAGAATATCGTGACATTAATATAGTGACTATTGTTTCATAATATTACACATATTTACGACATTGAACAAACTACAAAAGAATAATTCACTTCAAACTGCTATATCTATTTATATTTTTTTTTTCGTTATGGAGTAGAGAGAATGTTATGTAATGCTGCGCGAAAAAAACGGCGAATTTTCGGCAGAAAACATCTTATTACAGAACCCTAGTAACGAGAAAGTAGATAAATGCAGTTGCTAAATTTAGAAAAACTCCTCTAACACGTGGTGTAGCCACAGTTCATGTTTTTTTCGGTCTTTGATATCGAAAAATCGAATGACGGCCAAACGCCTGTCTGTCCGTCCTTATGTGAACAACACTATCGGCAAAACCGTTCAGACTATTTTCTCTAAAATTGATATTCTGCAATCGATTTGGCTAATGTCGCGGTCCCTTGAACTTGAAATTGATATTTTAATTTTGGATGGTATATTACATGAAACCTCTAGGACACTTTCCAAAAAAAAATGGCTCTAATGTTTTTGATTAAATTTTGTTGTTGGATAGTGTGAAGGACGTTTAAGAGAATGGTGTAGGTCTCACGTACGTTGAAAGCGTAAAAATTAAAAAAAAAATTGGCATCTTCCTACAACTACAATCATGAAGATAGTGATACTTTCCCTAAATGAAATCTGTTTCTTAAATATAGATTTTGAAATAAGATCATGAACAATTTTTCGAAAATTTAAGTACTTTTCGCGTTATTTCGCGTGAAATAGTTATTTCGCGTTATTTCGCGAGAAAGTAGGTGCAGTTTTAGTACCACTACTTACTTCTGGAGTCTGCCCTGAAACTCAGATATCTCTAGACATTTATACTAGACATTTATAATAGAGTATAAATTACTAACTTAGGATTAACTTTATTTCACATTGCTGACTAAATAGCTCTTTTCAAATTATTTGCAGAATAGAGTAAAATAGAGCGAAATAATTATATATTGAATACAAAATGTATTACTACTGGCTCAGTTCATACATAGAAAAATGAATTTCCCAGAAGTTTATTGTCATATAGAAAGTATTCACAAATGTTTAATTTTTACAAAGAATGTTTCTATGACCACTGTATTACCTCTCTGGTTTCTGCAATGTTAATTGATGAAGGACGAGGCACATGTTTCAGAAGAACATAATACTCGTCACAACAAAACATTATTTGCACAGATACAAGATAGAGATAAGAACTGAAGTGAAAAAAATTCACATTAAGTTGGCTCAAATGATTCTGTAGAAAAAAGTCAACATATGTCTGAATCACAAAAGATATTATATAAATTCCGAAATTTTTAGAAAGCTGTACAATGCGTCATACACCACAACCGCTCAACGTATTCACTTTTCGGAAAACGACGCATCGGCAGAACTCTTCATTACGTGACTTCTATTCGCAAAATATGTTTCTGTTCCAGAATTCCGGTGTATGGGTGGTCACTGAATGGGTGGAATATTGCGCGAGGAGACATCAAAGGCGACGAGTATATCAGTCCTGGATGCTTAACTCTCGGTTTCTGAATGATGCACGATGAGCGAGTCCATCAAAGGCCGAAATTTCGTTCTAATGCCATCGGTTTTTCCGGAACAATTCGATAGCGTTTCAATGCTGATCCGCCAGCCATGGGCGCGAAGTGTCATTTATGACCACTACGACGCTTGATTATAAAGTTTTCGCAATTCAATGAATGTATGAAAGGCAAATTCAACTTCTTTTATGTGTGACGAGAAACACGTCGTAATAATTTTCGTATCTGCACGAAAGAATATTGTAAATGCTCGCTAATCACGAAGAGACTCAATCACCCAAATAATTTTATTGAGCTTCGTGTTTTTAGTTGTTACAGTTTGTTAAGAAAAACAAAATAAAACCTTTTCGGTAAAAACCTGTTTAGCATAAAATGCGTTGGAAATTACGCGTTTGGAAGACTCAAGAATATATTATGTTAATCGCGTAGATCAATCTCGGCGCTTCTACACCAACTAGGATACGCAAAGCGAAGTTTCAAACGCATTTTGAAGTCTAAAACATCATTGATCTCGCGGGTAGTAAGCCGGTTTGCGAAACCTATTGCTGAGTTTGAATAATTGGTTAATAGATGTGTCCGGGTACGTCAACCGCTATGACCATTGTTCCCGTTAGTATAGTGAATGTTTTATCCGACGGTGTTCCCCCTGCTGGGTGGTGAGATCCAGTTTTATTTTTATTTTTCGTACGGGTTATTTTGCGGGGAGACTGCCCTTAGGCAGTGTTCCGCACCCGAGTTTCGACCCAGGCTTCCTCCGAAGCCTACCCCCGACGCGGGTCTGGGGACTTTTAACTAAGCAGGCGCACCCCGTGGGCAGTCCCGTCTACGCCTGGGATTTGACTCCCACTTTCTCCGCCAGATATCGGACTCAACTATATCCGAGATGTCTGGTTGGGAGAAAGTGGGTCTCGTTAGGGCGGGATGTTGTCGGAGGGATTTAATTTTGCCGGGCATCCTGCCAGGGTTCGTCCGACCAGTGTCGTCTGACAAGTCGGATTGCGGGATTTCCCCTCTCCAAGTATCTCCTCCAGCGGCTCACCGCCTCAGCCGGAATTAGCTTTTTGCTCCTGTCTGGGCGGTAGTGTAGTGCATGCAAGTGTGTGTGTGTGTGTGTGTGTGTGCGCGTGTGTGTGGTGTGCGCGCGCGCGTGTGTGTGTGCGCGTGTGTGTGTGCGCGCGCGCGTGTGTGTGTGCGCGCGCGCGTGTGTGTGTGTGTGTATGTGTGTGTCTGTGTGTGTGTGTGCAAGGAAGAAAAGATAAAGATTGCGCATGGCCCATGGCAGACATGGCCCGTTTGTTAGGGCACTACTCCGACATTTGGCTGATATTGATAGGAGAAACCACGAGAACTATCAGAGCAGACGGCCACTAGAATTCTCTTTCAGACAGTGGCCGAATTCGACCTAGCTATCTAACTAGTACCAAAAATCTGCCACAATTAGGACTAGAACCCTAGGACCTCCTGGTCAAGCTCACTGCAGAGGCGGTGGCAATGTTGGCCCTGAGCTACACTCAGTCGGTCCGATGGCTTCAACGGCTAGGCAAAGGAATTATTATTGAAGAGAACTGATAATTGAGCCACCTCACACTAGCAATTAAGAATAATGACTGATTTAAGTAATCATTTTAACAAGCAGATTTGGTAGTTACACATACTGAAGTACGATTACACATAGACGCTGAATTATACACCACGGATATAACAGATATGGATGAATGGAGTAACAGAAAAATAGAGGAGATAGACCCGTAATAAAATAGCAAAGTAGCACCCTTGGAACGGAACCAATTCGACGTTCGCAACTTCCTCGGCCGCGATCACCGCGTCGTACGCTCCATCGCGTCCAATGTCAAAGGAGAGCTGCAACTGGGACGCGGAGAGGCGCAGCGATTGCCCGCAGGCGGTTGGCGCCAGGCCGCTGAGGCAGCAAACACGACCGGACTCAGTCACTCATCCCCACGCCGGTCGCGGGAAGCGAATCCACCGGCGCATGCCACCAAAGCGATCGAAAGCTCCAGCGGATTCCATTGTGGCCAAGGCTGCAAGCGCGAGGGTGGCGCGTGGAGATGGTGGGGAGAGCGAGAATAGTGGAGGCAGTGGGGTAGAGATGAACATCGCGGGGACGATATGTGTCGACTTGAGGGAATGAGTGGGAAAGATGAGGGAGTGGTGAAGAAGCAAGCGAGGGCAGTTGGGTTCGGCTCTAACGCCCTTTCCACACTTGGTAAATTTTTAAAGTGAGAAAAACTGTACCTGTTGTACTTCTCTGTTTACCTTCAACTAGTGTAGAAAATAATATACTTTCTATAAGAAATTCTAATTCATACTATTTGGGTGACTGCGAGTCCGTTAATCCGTTCCAATCCAGCATAATGTCCTCCATATGCCAAAACCACGGATGTGCATTTTTGAGAAAAGGCAATTAAAGCTTTGAAGTTAAAGTACAAATTTAAAAAGGATGTAATTTTTAAAGTTATGTAAGTAAAATATGTAATTTTTAATATTTATATGTGCATTTAAAATTTAAAAATGTATATAATTTTTACATGGAATTCAAATGTTTAATTTGTAATTGAATTTTTAATTGCGTCTGACGCATCTCGCTTGCCTGGTGGTAAACTGATAATTTGTTTTCGAATTTGGTCAGAAAATTCTAAGATATTTCCAAAAACGTGTTTTTGCGCGTGTTTTAGCACTGAAATCTAAGCGAATACATAGAGAATTAAACCACGCAACCTAAAGAGATCTATGTAGATGGCGTTGATTAAGCCGAGTACATGAAAAGCAATTTTCGCTCCACGGCACCATACTTTTTTTCCCAAGAGGATGGGACCTCTGATTGCTGCCATCTCTAAATGCAACAAGTGAATTGCTTGCGGCAGAATTGTGAATTAATGATGCCGCTTTGAATTTACTCATAAGACGTGTAGTATATCATCGGTATTACCGTATTTTTAAAAATAACTTTGCAAAATCTACGAACCTTGAACTTATTAAATTTGAAGAACAAGTGAATACGGAGAAAATCAGAACTGTGAGTAATACTAGAGAATGAAAGAATATTTACGCTCGTATGTTTGACTTCTCACATTTACGTTCTTAATTGTGCAAATACCAATTATCAAATGAATGTGGCTAAGAGATTATTATTATTATTATTATTATTATTATTATTATTATTATTATTATTATCATTATTATTATTATTATTATTATTATTATTATTAATCTTAACTAACATCTTATTCACATAAACATACAAAACAGTCTCCATTTTTTTATAGGTTTTCAGTAGACGTGAAGACAAGTTAGACTGAGTTTGTAGCGTTTTAAGTTCTTCAAAAATTAGGGGAGAGAAACAGTTATGCAAATGTTAAGCCAATCAGGGGAAGAATCGAAAGGAGTTGTAGAAGGTTTTGCGACAGAATTTTCGGAACTAATTGAGAATGATCATATATTAGGATTAGAGAATAAAGCACAATAATAGCTTACAGGTTATATTTTATGAGCATTTCTGTGCGTATTACCCAAACAAGCTTACGAATTGTAGCTGTACTAAATTCTAACTTCTCGCATCATCAATACCTGCAAGTATATTTTCATCGGTGACAATTTTGAAATATTACCAGTTTATTTTGTTATAGTTACAAAATCTCTTGTATTACATCTGAAGTGTGATATAGTAGCGTCTGTTCTTATTTATCTCATGCGTTATCATGGAATTGTTTTCCAATAACAATGTCATTATAAAGCATTACAGTCTATTTATTAACATTCTTCAAGCATTTACACTATTTATCTGACCTTCCTCAGGGCGAAATGCTCTCGTTCTGAGGAACGTCGCATCACGGCTGAAACTCTGGCATCTGTGCCTACCACGAGGCGTCTCCCGAACAACGAAGTAGATACAAAATTACAACGTTAAGCCTTAAATTAAAATCGAACATGTGTAGTGATTATCAAGGAGAGTTTAAAGATCAAGGATAATGTTTGTCATATTATCTAGTCACAGTGCAAGAATAAATGGTTAATTTTACAGTAGTGTGGTAAACATTATTGAACTCTATCTTCCTTCGATTAAGGCTGGTGTAATGCTGATGTAATTCACGATTATTAGTGTTAATAATGTTGAGACTATGGCGTGAAAATAAATTTGTTTATGATTAATTCGGTTGTATTATATTAATATGATCTTATATTATTCTCAGATCATTTTAATGGGACGAAGAGTAATAAGTTAATTTCGATACCTCATTTTTGGGAAAGCCTCACGCCCAGCTTTGAAGAGAGATGTAGAAGATGAAAAGGGAAGAAGTTATTATCTCATTTTTCTTACACTAAATCGAGTACCGGGAGCTTCTTGTTTGTAGCTTCTTGTTTCTTATTGAGAAATGATGCATTAAAAGTGAGAATAATGGATAAGTGAAATTTTAATTTAATGGGGAAGAAGAGGGTATTTTATGAAATTAATACACATAAAATAAATTATTGAAATAATTATTTGAATAATTTGTTAAGTAGCTAAAAATAATTTTATAAATAGTATATTTAAAACAATAAAATTAACATTTCAAAATATTATACCGGTGTATTATTAAAAATAACGGAATTTAAATTATCACAAAAATATTAAATGAAAAAAATTGAATAAAAAGATTAGAAAATGAAAGTAAATTACGAAAGACAGTTCTATATAACGAACATAGAGCAACAGACAAAAGAACGTGGAAAATCAAAATTTAATTTTAATTGGGTTGAGGTGGTACTGATAATTGATCTTAGTATAAACGAACAACGATTTTTCATATAAATTTCGCAAGTTATAATTTGGAACTATTTTAACTCACGACAAATATCCAAAGAAAAGCTAAGTGATCAATGTAAGTTGATATGAAGGTGAATTTGATTAATTAATAACCATTTTAAGTAATTTAAATCTCTACTTGTTTGGCTTGTGAGCACAACAGATCGGAGAGATATATAGTATCTCTTGTACAGTAACGGGCAGAAATTACGTCACCCATTAGCCGAGGTCACATCCTTAGTTGCAGAGACAATCACATTGTTCTGCATAATGCGACCCATGTTAGGGTGGAAATGACAGAGGAGTTGAGCCAAGGAAGGGTGGGGGCTTTCCTCGAACCTCGACGATGCATTCAAAGCCTCAGAATACGCCATTCTCCATACACAGACTGGTCCGAACCATTTCCATTCAAAGTGAGGTCATTCTGGAAAATTAGAAGGACTACAGGTCATCAAACGGGGTATTCGATCACTGGATGACGAGGTATAGAATACAAAGCACCGGGTCAATAGAGCGCGGGTCGTAGCGAATAGATGGGATGTATCTTGCCATCCTCCTGAAAACCTATGGTTGAATAATATTAGACGCTGAAGAATGAGAGATTGGGTGATTGTGGTATTTCTCTTTCCAATCACAGCCCCAATTCCTAAAATAACTTCTTTCCATCCCTCTACAGCTGACGTCAAACATTCACCGCAGCCACGATTCGAATTTGGATCCTCACTGTCTTTACCACAGCCCATGTCGCTGCCGTCGGTTGAGTTCACTCTGAGTTTTGAACGTCGGTTCTTGCGTGGCCCCCACGTGCGCGCGCGTCAAAGTCCTTACGCGGTAGGCGAGAAGCAGCGGATTAACCGGATGGGACTCTCGTAGAATAATTACCAGGCCGGCGCTGAGTATCACAGCTCAACTAGGGACTTGAAACAGAATCCGTCTGTCCGTCCCACATCCACTTCCGTTATGAAGAGAACTACAGACACGGTCGCCTCTCGGGGTCAGTTTGCCTTTGCTTGTGTTTGCGACGTCATAAGTGCAGGGTGGGCGTTTGCTAGACGAAAGAGCGAGCGAGCGAGCGAGCGATGAGAGAGAGGCAGACGGCGACGGCAACGGCGAAGCCAGGGTGGTAGCGAGGACGGTGGAAACGGCATCTCAACGGTTGGTACATTTGCGGCACTATATCGGCAGGATGATGTAAATGATTGAAGTACGAGACTGATCACCTTATGATAATGACATATAACGACAGCTGTTTAATTGACTGAATAATTGATTAGTGTTTATGTGGTCCACACCAACTTAACAGTAAGTCATTACTCCTGTAAGTGTACTGCATGTTTTTTATCACGAGAGATGGAGATAATGTCCCCGCTGGATGGCGAGATCTGGCGCCGACTTTCATATCGGTTTGCGGGATTTTCCCCAACCAGGTATTTCCCATCAGGGGGGTACCATTAGAGCAGGGACAAGCTCTAAGCTCCTGACTGTACTCCCGACATGTGTGACAGTGTAGTGCAAGTCAGAGTAAGACTGTGTAGTAGATAATAGGCGAGGATAGGATAAGGAAGAGGAAGCAAAGATCGCGTTCAGTTCATGGTCTGTTTCGTAGGGTACTGCTCCGGCATTCACCTGATGTTGAGAGAAATCACGGAAAATTAGGGATCAGAGCAGCCGGCAGCTAGCATCTTCCTCTAGACAGCGGGTGAATTCGACATAGCTATGTAGGTAGTAACGAAAATCCTCTCACCATCGGGACTTGAACTCTAGTCCTCATGATCAGAGGCACTGCAGTGTCATCAATTGATACCCTGAGACAACTAAGCCTAATAGCTGTTTAATAGAAAGTTTGAACTCACCTTAACGGACAGACTATCGATATTCTGCTCGTGCGCAGATGCTCAAAAGTGATGCGAAACTGCGCATGCGCAGAGATTGATAGTGTTTTAACGTGCGAGGGTGCACAAACACTCTAATAATTGATAAGAATAGTCCTTTGGAATGCACCGGGAGGGGTAGCTCAGTGAAACAACTGATGTCACTGCAGCGCCTCTGACCGGGTGGTCCTAGGTTCGAGTCCTGACGGCGGCAGGATTTTCGACACTAGCTTTTCAGCTAGGTCGAATTCAGTCGCTGTCTGGAGGAGAATTCTAGCGGCCGGCTGCTCTGATCGGTAGTTTTCCGTGGTTTCTCCGATGAACACCAGGCGAATGCCGGAGCAGTACCCTACCAAACGGGCCACGGACCGCGCGCGATCTGTCCTTCCTCTTCCTTGTCCTATCCTCTCCCCTTACACACACACACACACACACACTTATACTAACATGCACTACTCTACCACATATTCCGGGAGACCGGTTGGGAGCTTAGAGCTTGTCCCGGCTGGGGCGGTGCCCCGCTGGTGGGAGAGTCCTGGTTAGGGGAAAACCCCACTAGCCGACGGTAGGTCGGTGCCGGATCTCGCCATCCAGCGAGGGAAGATCACCGCCATCTCCCGAGAAAAAACATGCACTACACTGACGGGACTAATGACCAAAGCAGTTGACGCGCCCGAAAACACGAAAAAAATCCTTTAGAATGCGATGCAATCAAAACAATTGTTGCATGCAAAACAATTGTTTTGGATATTCTGAGTACGAAGACGAAACAAAGTTGGATGCATGAAAGGCGTTATTCCCAAGCCCCCCTCCCCCGATCTGCTAGTGTTCTCTAATCTGTTTGCCTAGCAAGAACAATATATATTGTTCTCGGGCCGCCCCTGGTTGCTCGGGACAGAAGGCAGCTGGCGAGGGCGGCTCAGATGCGCGGCAGACCCTTTGAGGAGGATGGACGCGTCTCGTGTCGCAGCCGGCGCAGAGGCAAAGAGGCGACAACGAGGGGCGCAGCGCGGGGCGGATGTTTGCTCCGAGAGTTACACGCTTTGCTTTAGCCACGCGCAGTGGGCCACGTAAAATCGAAAGGGCAGCCTGAACGCGATATTCAGGCGAACTATTAAGGCTCCCACAGACCGACGCGGAAGACCCGCAGCCTACGCGGATTAGCCGCAACGGAAGGTTCGCGTCATGTGTTGCCTTATGAGCACGTTCAGTCCTGCGCGGCAGGCGAGCGTCACGGTAACGGGTAGGCAGCGTTTAATCGACGGCGAAATTTGGAACGCAGTCAGACGCGTTTCTTCCGCTACAGCTCGAGTTTCGTGGAAGTCCTCCCGTGTTCCGGAGTCTTGCCTTCCCTCTGGGTCGAGCGACCTTGCCAACCGTCACCAAACGCTGACTCATAATTGACGCTCCGGTGTGAACGTTCCTGCGAATTCCATGGCTGCGTCTAGCTCGGATCTTTCCGCGCCGGACCCGCTTAGGGTCTACCGCGCCGGTCTGTGGGAACCTTTAAACGAGAAGCGCGCAAATACGTGGTGTGTTCAAGAATTAACAGGATAAATTGGTGTAGAGTATGAACTATTTAATCGGTGACAATGAACGAAGACAGCTTTTAGACACTGTCTCCAGAACCTTTAGACACTTGTTCTCACAGATTTATTATTCTTGAAGCAAAGAAGTATTTACATTGCTGTTTGAACCATTTGTTTACCGCTTCTTTCTACCGCTTCGATGTCGTCCAACGCGGCATAAATGTCTTTGAGAGAGCTGAACACATAAAAATTGGTTGGGGCGGAGTCGACGTTGTAAGGAGGATATGACGATACCTTCCAACCCAACTTTTCGAGCGTTTCTCCCATTCTCTGACCTTTAGGGGCGCGCGTTGTCGTACAGGAAAATCACTCCTATCTGAGCATGAATGATTGATTGCACTGTTTCGACACTAATATTACATAAACTACCAATCTGGGAAATTTTGACTCGCGTATCGTCGCGAATGTTATCGTTGTTGAGATTTTGCAGTGATAGTCGAAACTTCAATTGAGCTTCCAGTGATGGGGAATCAACTGCTCTGCTCCAAAATTAAACTGAACCACCCACTGACAGACGTTACTGTGGTTTAAACACTTAAACACTACATTGTTTCAATATTCTTCAGTAAATTTCTGGCGGTTTCCCATCTTATGATTGCAAAAATCTTATCATTGAACGTTGCCCTACCGGCGTTCATGTCTGAAGAAGAGTCGAAATTTTGAAATAAAACGTATGCTTGTATTTATTGTAATCGAGAAAATTGTCTCCAAAGTCGTCAATTTGATCCTCATATAGTTTCACTGAACTAACATTGTACTAATTATTTTCTCTTCGCGTACATTTGTCTCGAAAATGATTACTGAATATCTCTCGTAGCAATAAAAACAAGGTCATTTTCGTACTTTTCGGTATGTTTTGCTTAATTTACACTTTTATTTTTAATCTGCGTCATAAGAAAAATGCACTTGTGGCAAATCTTCTCTTTTGGCACACTACTACTTAACACAAAAAATGGTTTATTACCAATGAATACTAAGCGCAAATTGTTACGGTTATTATGAAATTATGTCAGTCTGTTTGATTTGATTCCTTTTATTGTCTTCTACTCCCACCTGAAAAAGCTGGCCGTTGGTGGGCAATTTGTGCCCAGTGTGCAACGCGGGGTCAAGAAGTCACGGGCCCGTTGACTCGTCAAGCCCGGCGACGAGCTCACTCGAGGGCTTGCGAGGGCGACACTTGCGATGCGGCCTTTAGTCAACGATCTCACTCAGCACCGACCAAATATGACCTTTGTCCTGTATGAACGAAAAGCAACTGTTTGAGATGATGTTTTATTGAATTTCGCTATGCGCTTACGTATCTTCGTGATTGAGAGAATTCCTTCTGAAATAAATGTTTGTACACACTTGGTTGAAGCTTCTTTCTATTACAGATCAGTACTAAATGATAATTTTGTAGGCAGGCCTTATTATGACAATTTTATCGTTTGTTGAATATTTTAGTATAATATTAACAATATTACTCCTTTATCAATGCTGGGAATTGGTGAGTTTTATTTTTGTAGATCGTATACACAAGTATCTTTCATCACCAAATACTACAGATTTTACCGTATACTCAGAAAAAATGTTTCGTTAGGTTTTTGAATATTCTCAACGTGCTTTTTTTATTTATAAATTCCGTATTAAACAGAAGATCCAATAAACCAAATTATTATATTGAACCACATTGTATTAAATAAAGCTCTAAATTAACTGACCATATTCTGTTAGATATACTCGTAACTATCTCTATCCTGAGCACAAGTTCTAAATTTGTCACTGTAAATGTTTTCATACTTTTCCATGCAATAATAAAATATAAATAATTATATTAATTGCAAATGAAGTATTTTGATTTGATTTGATTTTTTCGTGTTTCCGGGCGCGTCAACTACTTTGATCATTAGTCCCGTTAGTGTAGTGGATGTTTTTTCTCGGGAGATGGCGGTGATCTTCCCCCGCTGGATGACTAGATCCGGCGCCGACCTACCGTCGGCTAGTGGGGCTTCCCCCTAACCTGGACTCTCCCAACAGCGGGGCACCGCCCCAGTCGGGACAAGCTCTAAGCTCCCGACCGGTCTCCCGAAATATGTGGTAGTGTAGTGCATGTTAGTGTGTGTGTGTGTAAGGGGAGAGGATAGGACAAGGAAGAGGAAGGGTCAGATCGCGCGCGGTCCGTGGCCCGTTTGATAGGGTTCTGCTCCGGCATTCACCTGGTGTTGATCGGAGAAACCACGGAAAACTACCGATCAGAGCAGCCGGCCGCTAGAATTCTCCTCCAGACAGCAGCTGGATTCGACCTAGCTGAAAAGTTAGTGTCGAAAATCGTGCCACCGTCAGGACTCGAACCTAGAACCTCCCGGTTAGAGGCGCTGCAGTGAAGTATTTTCTGCACATGTGTTGAGAGCTGGTGCTATCAGGACGATCCCAAGTCCTGATAATGGAATGTTGCTGTACCCTACGAAATGGGCCATAGCCGTGCGCGATATTTCCTTCCTCTTCCTTGCCCTATCCTCGCCGATTATTATCTACACATTCTTACTCTCCAGTCCATGGAATGTTGCTCGTCGGCGTCCCCGCGCCCCAAAATGGGCCGCCTATAGAACTTCGGAATAAAGACACTCTTGCTTGCGGTTTGCGATATCGACCGCATGATTCATTTCAATATTCTTCCAGAAGGAAAACCGTTAGCGGAAAATTCTACGACCCTGTTCATTCCGCGATCTGTGCACACAACTTCTTGGCCCGACGCGTAATCCATCGTACTCGCCTGATCTGCCATCTGTACATACTTCTTTTTGTTCTCTCGTCTCAAGGGAGACTTACAAGAAAGAGGTTTTGAAGACGTATCAGACATCTCACGACCTATGCCATCTGTATCGTTCGATCTTCAAAGAGGCCTTCCCTGGATAATTCAGCAGATTTATCGCCTAGGTCAAGAATGTACTAACGTTGTGTCTAACGGATGTTACTTTGACAGGGAATAAAAGTATTTTGTTTCCAGGTTTTGTTTTATTTGCTTTAAGCGTTTATTCACTGAACATTTCAGCTCCTTGTATGCTGTTTCGCATCAGATTTCCTTAGCGAGAAGTTTAATTTCTCCGATGAAACTATTTCATCCGAAAAGCACCTGAATGTTGTACTCAATACGGCAGAATTTTCGGCACTGGCTAGATTGCTATATCAAATTCAACCGTTGTCTAGTGGAGATTACTATCAAATGGCTGCTCTGGTCGGTAGCTTTCCATGTTTTTTCGATCAATGTGAGGTAAAAGCTAAATCAGTATAAAATAAATGATTCATGGACCGCGCGCGATCTTTCCTTCCCCTTCCTTGTCCTTTCCTCATCCCTTTCTTAGGCACACACACTTACATGCACTACACTACTACACATGCCGGTATATCAATAGGAAATTCAAAGCGTGTTCCGGCAGGGGGTCGTCGTCCGGCTAGGAGATGATACCTGGATGGAGACACCTCGCATGCGGGCGTAAAGGTCTGCGCCGAATCTCATTATCCAGCGGGGAAGAACAGCGCCACCTCCCGTCATAAAAGCATGCATTACACTTATGGGACTAAAGTTCACGGTAGCTGACGCGCCCGGTAACACGAACCGTGAAGGATAATCGTAGAAAAGGCTGACATCGAAAACGTCAAAAAAGGAATTATTTTTAAAATTTATTTTGTAACGGATATAATAGAGAAAGAAACGAAAATTAATTTACTGCAAAAAATAATATTCTTTGGCTCTAGAAATGCCTCAAAAGAATCGGCTGAATCCCAGTATGGACGTCACACAATAAAGTAAACAGGTTGTTTATGGAATCCATCTCCGTGGTTATTATTTCAGATTAAAATCTGTTTCTCATTTACTATCTACACTTTGCTTTCTACTACACAAGTAACCTCGAATACATTTCAGAATTGTTTGGCTGGTCTCACGAAAAATAAGGTACACAGTGTATGGAATTCTTTCGGCACAGAAGCAAAATTGGAGCCAAAGTTTTGTCAGTTGAACGTGTGAAGGTAATCTCTATGAAGTGTTGTATTTTAGTTCAATGTCTGTTATTCGTACAAGTTTTCTTCAGTCCAGAAATACTTCCCCTTCTCCATTACAAACATTTATTGAATTAAAAAGTAACAACGAGCGTTGGTGACAAAACTGATAACCAGAAATATTCTCTTCAATGTAATAAAAACTATTTTTCATCGAAAAACGTGCTACAGATTTTATATACTGTTACGAATCTATGTGGTGAATTAAAACACAGATTTTATTTTAACAAAAACGGTTATTTTGTTTCTTAATACGATCACTGAAAACACTTGATTTATGTACAAATAGTCTTCACTTGATTATTTCCTTATACGGCACACTTCACTTGATTATTTGTTTACACTACACTTCTCTTGATTATTTATTTTTAGTGTTCACTTCTTTTGCACTGTCGCACAGTTCTAAGCACTGACCACTGTTCGATGCACCGGCCACAGTCCACTGCACTGACCACAGTTCATGGCGCTGGCCACGGTTCACGTCACTGAGCACAATCACTGCACTGCTATTTACCGTGATGCACACACTTCACAGCTCAGCTTCCACTTCAGACTTCCGACTGACTCGCGGTCGCCGGCCGCCGCGTATTTATACTCGCCGGGTGCCGCCTAGAATTTTCTGGACTTTGCGATAAGCATCGCGAACACTCCGGGCCATCTAGTTCGGAAGCCGCCGATATATGTCGCAATCCGCGCATACCCCGGGACCATCTAGTTCGGGGTGGCGCTGGCAGATGACCCAATATTCGTTACAATACCAAATCTGCCGCCGAATAAACCAATCCCCCGCCATTTCATTTGATTCTAGCAAAACAAGGGCTTAAGAAATTATGCATAGATATATCGAATGGTATGTTCAATTTGTGTTTGGTATTGATCCTCCCAATGAACTGAATGTATTCTGTCACTTTTATTATTATTTTCGTGTGTGAACCGCCTGAAATGAAGTGCGTGATGCATTTGTTGAAAATTAATTTACACACACTGTGCAACCACGATTGTTTTTCGAGATAACTTGTACACAGGTGGTAGTTTTCTCGAGGTTTAATAAAATGAATGGTATTTGCAGAGTCCAGTACCGAGAAGTGTAACACGGTCATTGCGAATTGCTTTGCTGCGTGGCTGTTTGAAAACCGACACTTTGCAAACCGTGAGTTTAATATTTTTGCACCGACTATATAAAAATGATAAACTGGAATTGTAAATGATAAACTTCAATTTCTCACCAGACTACGTAATTCATACTTCATGTTTCGTCCGAAGTTGTGTATACAGTCCATTAATTATTTAACACTCAAGCTGTACGAATGGGTGTTCTTTAATTGCTTATTTAATCAACAATAATACTGAAAACTAATTAACCCTTAAGTAGGCGCGCCAGCAATACTCACGTAAATGGGCGCGCGGCGTATAGAGTACGCTTTTTGATTTCCTTGATGAAGAGCAACTACAATGTAACTAAATACTATAAAATATAGTATTTATTACACTAAAATTTTGTATTCGATCATTTTCTCATAACACAATTTTTTAAACAAAGTAAACAAAAATTTGGGCAAAAATAGTTAATAAATTTATAAGATTTCAACCTTCCAGAAATCCTCTTTTGCAGGATGTGCTTGTTCGTGTTCAAATCTATTTCATCTAAAATGTCTATGCAAGTAATGAATGCAAGGCACACAGCCGATATAATTCTTTTCCAGTATTGATACATTCGACTCAGCTATTTAACTAGTGTAGAAAATCTGGTACTGACAGGACTCACACCTTAGGACCTCCCTGGACATTGACGGTACAACAGTTTTTTGCCCCGAGCTCTCTCAGCCGGACGGAGACTTGGTATGACCACCATCATCACTACTGGTTTGAATCATCACGTTCACCACTGCTTTGTGTTTCCAGCACCTTCAGTCTTGTTTGTGCCCCCCCCCGCACCGGTCGGCGCATTTGGGAGCAGAGTGCGACGCCTCCCTGGCGCAGTTTCGCCCGAGGGCCCTCATGGGGGTGAAGACCTTCGCTCGGGGAGAGAAGCTCTCCACCGCGTGGAACTGTCTACCTGTCGGTGGGCGCAGGCAGTTCCAAGTACCAGCGAGCGGTTCCCTCTACGCGCAGTCGGCGCCGGCAGCCCGCTCGCCTCAGAGAGCGACGGACGGGACCAAGACAGTGGGGCGCGTACACTAAATATGGAGTGCTTTTTTTGTTGTTGAGATTTTCACTTTTTCTCGGCTGTATGTAGTGTAGGATGATAGTACTAGTGATTCCGGGCGTGTCAACAGCTAAGGTCATTAGTCCCGTAAATGTAGTGCATTTTTTGCTCGGGAGCTGGCGGTGAGCTTTCCCACTGGATGGCTACATCCAGCGTCGACCTGGCGTCGGCTAGTGGGGTTTTTCCACAACTAGGTATCTCCCACCAGCGGGGCTCCGCCTCACTCGGCACAATCTCTAGCTCTCGACCGGTCTCACGGCACGTATGAATATGTAGTGTGTGTAAGTAAGGGGTAAGGTTAGAACACAGAAGAGGTTGGAAAGATAATACGTGGCCGTTTGGAAAGGTTTCGGAATTCGCCTGGTATTGATTGGAGAAACACGGAAACTACCGATCAGAGCAGCCTGCCGCTAGAATTCTTCTCTAGACAGCGACAGAATTCGACCCAGCTATATAGATAGTTTCGAAGAGTCTGCCCTCGTCGGGACTCAAAGCCCAGGACCTCCCGGTCAGAGGCACTGCAGTGACATCAGTTGATGGACTGAGATACCTCTCCGGATCGTAGTATAGGGGCAAATGGAGTTTGAATTCGGTCCAAAAATTCGAGATTAAGATTTTGATTGCAAAATGAATTTTGAGGAACCGAAAAACCTACTATTTTTTCTTGGAATGAATGTCTCTGGCACAGTTAACTCGGGTAGATTGTAAGCTTTCGTGCTCTTAGTGCATACACCAGGATTAAGTATATTAGTTTTAAATATCTTCCAGATTTCCTACTGCTGGTAGAAATAAATAGAAAAAATTAAATAAACTGTACATAAACCGTGTTAGCTAACTTACAGTATCCTACCTCATCAATCATCAAGCCAATATGATTTATTTAGGTGCAATATATGAGGAAGTATGTACAACTTTTTGAATGATAAGTGCTAAAAACCGTACATTCTTAAGTGTACCATAACCTACACAACGGGGACCATGGGATTGGCCTGGGTGGGGTGAGCGACACCGCCCCGGATATAGATAAGTTACTCGAAGTGATCACTCTGACATTGCGGGAAACTAATGATTGCAATGTCCGATGATGGCATTGCAAGAGGTAATTTCGAAGCCATTTAGAAGTAAGCCAACTGCAAATAAAAGGATTGACGAATTGAGCGCATCGACATAATCGGCATTTATGTTACCAGTAGTGGTGATGCTATAGCTGTCCCTTCTTAGACTAATCTCTCTATACCAGTGGACTACGTTACTATCCATGAATACCCTATTATTGTACTACTTTTTGTAAAAACTCTGATATACTATAATTTGTATAAACTCGTGCAGTGCTTATTTTTTACATTCTTAGTGATTACATTTTAATGATTTCATGTCTTCATAAACATTTTCATTTAGGAGCTGCGTCTGCTTGCTTCAACACTGAAGAGATTAATGTCTTATTAATGTATCGACCCTTCTGGTTTCATCAATGATCTCTCAAAATTTCTAAACAGCGTTTGAATCCTTATCGGTGATGTTTCTTATGCCAGAAGTGTACAGAATTGAAGTTGCGGTTTACCCTCTTGGTGTTCCGTGGGTGAACGAGAAATTAGTCTAATAATTTACTATTCGGTTACTTTACGTGTGGTGAAAATCGTGTTTTGGAGTCAAATTACCTTATTGCATTTTTGATGATCACCTTGGAATAGCACATGCGATGAGATACGATGATATTGATGTCGATGATTCAATTTGACGACTGAAGCTGTGTTGGGTAATGACTAAAGAGTATAAAGAGAAAATAAATGTTGAAAGGAAAGCAATGCAAGTGAGAGAATCTCTAGTAATCCTGACATGAAACCCATCGCTCAATAAAATCCTCCTGAGCTCTGGTTATCAGAAGTGGAAAGCTAGGCGCTGATCGAACGCTATTAGTCCAAGAAGAGAGTTTTTGCAGTATCGTAAACCGCTGTGATGTATCATAACGTGACCATACCAAAGCAACCACGTGACCACATCTGATACCATGAGAAAACTGTACGTTTTCGTTCTAACGATAATGAAAATAGTTCCAAAGTGTTGTTGTGTGCTGTTAAAGGTATGTTCTTATAATGCGACCTTTTGTTTTACATTATTTTTTTGGTCCAGCCACATGATGTCGCATGATGGGAATTTAACGTTAAGAGCACAAACTGCTGCCAAAGATTAGAACTGCATCCATTACCGTTACGTGTATATTACATGCTGTGGGGCCCGATAGATCAGGACAAGTACCGTTTTCCGATATTTCTTTCACGTAAAGTTGATACGCGCATGCGCATACACTCACGAGTGGGTGCGTAGCGCATACGATATCTTGTTTTACGCTGTAGAAAAAACAATAAATTAAAGCAACATTCGATATGTTACCCAAGTAACCTTTTGCGGAAGACCTGATAAAGTGTATGAAATGACGTTTAAACAAAATAATATACATGTATGCAGTGCCAGACTTTGAGGTCAGGATATAGAGCTATGCGAAAGTAACTATTAAATACTGATGTTAGCTTGGTCCTGGGAGATAAACAGTAAGGTAATACATGTACTGCCTGACAGTTGCAAGCATTTATTTAATTAATCCCACAGTACCATAAATATCGCTTTTACATTTGTCACCAGTAATATTGTGTGAATTTACTCACAATCTACATCTCTGGGACGACGTCGAAGTGGTCATGTCTCGACATTATAGTATAATTTGTTAGAGTAATAATTATTCTACCTACCCGGACAGAAAACAATTTAGCTCTTGATTTTTCAGAAACAACCTCCCGGCAGATGCTTCAAGTTTTACAGAACCAATGACTAAAATTGTACAAATCCACGATTGAAGAAATTTTGCGAAACGACTATTTTCGGGATTAAAAAACCCACATCCGGCCCATTATGAGCAACTGGAATATTGTGTGTAAACTTTCCTTAAAATGTATACTTGGATGAAAAGCAGGGTTTTGACATGTGAATCCTCTGTGCATTCCTTGTTCAGATCACCTCCAATGTGTCGCCGGTACGCCTCAGCGGCGCGGAGGCGGAACCAGCGCCATTCTTGGTTTGATTGATTAGTCGTTAGCCTCGTAAGTGTAGTGTATGCTTTTATCGCGGGAGATGACGTGATTTTCCCCCAACTGGCTGAGAAGATCCAGCGTCGACCTAAGTCGGCTTACGGTTATTTTCCCCAACCCATCAGTGTGGCATTGCCCCACCTGGGATAAGCTCTAAGCTCCCGACATGTGTGGAAGTGTAGTGCATATGAGTGTTAGTGTGTGTGTAAGTAAGGGGGAGGAAAGGACAAAGAAGAGAAAAGAAGAATCGCGCGCTATTCGTGGCCCGTTTGTCAGAGTACTCTCTCTGCTTTTGCCTGGTGTTGATTCCAGGAAAAACTACCGATTAGAGCAGCCGGCTACTAGAATTCTCCTCCAGACAGCGGATGAAGAGACATTCTTGAAAAATTCACATTAAAGTGACAAAAATTATAGATTCAATGGCAAGAAAATTGAGATTCCATACCACTGATTTTAGGAAGGGAACCCGATGAAATCACGTGGACAGAAGGGTTGAGGAGAGCACATTCAAGATCGTCAGTAAAAAATTAAACAACTGAAAGAATTTTATAACAGAAAATTAATTACATTTTTCAAAGGAGAGTTTTTTAGTTGTTGAGTGATTGTGAGATGGAACTTAAGCAGAAGATCGAAGAAGCAGTGTTAAGGTCATTATCAAGTTTTATTAATCCAAAGTACTATTTTTGTATTCATTGAATCACGTTTTTCTAGTAGTATATCACGGGGAATTGTCGTAAAGTTTATTTCGGCAGCATAGAACTTCATCATTCTTCTTCTCGTCCTACAAGGCATGTAA
>BLKR01012068.1:0-24039 GCA_011170035.1 Teleogryllus occipitalis | reverse complement strand
GGCCGAAAGAGGCAGGAGAGGCGGGAAGGGGCAGGCGAGGCCGAAAGAGGCAGGAGAGGTGGGAAGGGGCAGGAGAGGCCGAAAGAGGCAGGAGAGGCGGGAAGGGGCAGGCGAGGCCGAAAGAGGCAGGAGAGGCGGGAAGGGGCAGGCGAGGCCGAAAGAGGCAGGAGAGGCGGGAAGGGGCAGGAGAGGCCGAAAGAGGCAGGAGAGGCGGGAAGGGGCAGGAGAGGCCGAAAGAGGCAGGAGAGGCGTGGAAGGCAGGCGAGGCCGAAAGAGGGTGGAGAGGCGGAAGGGGCAGTATGAGGCCGAAAGAGGCAGGAGAGGTGGGAAGGGGCAGGAGAGGCCGAAAGAGGCAGGAGAGGCGGGAAGGGGCAGGCGAGGCCGAAAGAGGCAGGAGAGGCGGGAAGGGGCAGGCGAGGCCGAAAGAGGCAGGAGAGGTGGGAAGGGGCAGGAGAGGCCGAAAGAGGCAGGAGAGGCGGGAAGGGGCAGGAGAGGCCGAAAGAGGCAGGAGAGGCGGAAGGGGCAGGAGAGGCCGAAAGAGGCAGGAGAGGCGGGGAGGAGTAAATGAGACGAATGAGCGGCGAGTGGGAGGTGAGGAGGATGTTGAGTGAGCAGGTAGTGAAGGAGTGACTTGGATGGGGCGGGGCGGAGAGAGCAAGGTAGAACCGAGTGACCGAGGCTGAGCAGTAAGCTACAGAATGGCACAGACTTTCTCGCAGCAAATTTTTCTGATTTCCTTGGTGTTGGGTGGCTTTAAGGTCTTTCTCCATTCTCTACCATCTATGGCCGCTCTAAGTACATTTTTTGACATTTTCTCAACATTTTGGTTCCCTAATAGGAGAACCGAAATATTACTTCAAGAATATTAAAGAAAATTAAAACCTCGTCCTAAATAGAAATTTTCATTGAAGAATTTGGAGCCGTTTTTAAGAAAATGTCGATTAAGCTTTACTGTAAAAGTGAAATTTGAAGCTCTTTTTCGCAAGAATTTATTAAGTTTTCACAAAACTTCATTTTAAGACTTTTAAGCACTTCCTCCAAACACAAGTGCAATAATGTATACAAATCGATGGAAATGTGTATATGAACGGCGTCAGACATATTTAAAAAATACAATTGCGTAATTTTTGAAAAATAAAAGAATACACCAAAATGAATTTTGTGTCATCTTAAACAGTGTAATTTTAAATCGGTAAACAAAATTTGAAGAAAAAATTTGGAGCCATTTTTGAGAAAATGGTGTTTGAGTGTTTCTGAAAATGCGGAATTTTGAACTAATTTTCACAGAAAATTGTTGAGTTTTCGAGAACCCTTGTCTGACATTATTTTAAGAACATGTACTTGTAATTACAATAATGTAAATAATTTGCCTCTAAAACCAATATTTCCGACGTTGGAGACAAGTAAAAAATATACTTTTGTAATTTTTGAAGAAACAAAAGAATAAAGCAATATAGCGGTTATGTCATCGCACAGGGTTCGTTTGGCACTAATCCTATCAAAAACTTAAAGAAAAAATTTGGAGCCGGTTTTGAAAATATCTTGTTTTAGTAATTTTTAAAAATTGCAAATATTGCACGCACTATTACAAAAAACTACTAAAATTTTCAAAAATCTACATGACCTTTCCGATATTATTTAAAGCGCATGTACTCATACATACGATGAGAACAAATCGCCGCTAATATAAATATTAACTACGTCAGAGACAAATAAAAAAATTACATTTATATATATTTTCAACAAATTTCCAAGAAATTTAATCTGAAGTAAAAATATCCATCTTCAATTTTACAGTTGTAGGAAGACGCCGGAAAATTCAAACTTTGCAATTTTCGAAAATTTAGAGTTAACTGTGAAAATCGGACTTAAGCTGCCTTTATAAGTGTATTGAACTCTATCCTTACAAGAAATTTAAAGAAAAACTTTGGAGCCGATTTTGAAAAAATTTTGAAAATGTCCGGGGTCTTCTAGTAAAATGCCCCCACATTTTAAAGAATGCTTTTCAAAATCTCAAAGCTTCAACTAGAGTTAGACTGACAAGGGATTCTTCAATTTGGAAAAGATCGTATGAATGGTTTAGGCGCTAGTAGTGTTTACAGACGGACGGACAGATAGACAAACGGACGGACGGTGGAATATTTTGCTTACACTTGGTTTTTCGGCTTCAAGGACCCACAAAACTGGGATTCTGGCTACACCACGTGTTAGAAGATTTTTTTCTCGTAATTTAGCAACTGGATTTATCTACTTTCTTGTTTTCAGCGCCCGGCAATGAATTTTTTTGTCTAAAATCCGACGGTTTTCGCGCAGAATTTCATAACTTTCCCTTTACTACGTATATTACTCCGTATACACACTTACGTATACGAGGAAGTAAAAATTCCCATATTGTGTGTGTGTGTGTGCGCGCGCAGGCGCGTGTGATACCTATATCTGAACTGACCACTCAGAACCAATGAATATTGAAGGAATCTGTGTTTTCTCAGTTATATCATTTCTGATATGGAACATAATTCCGAATCCATTATTTTTTGGGAATAACAGACATGTACATCTGTCCATTATTCGCAAAGTCACTTAAAAAATCTCTCAAATTTCCCTCTGATACTAACGTCAGAATAATCACTTGTTTGACATGTCGAACATGTAATTCTGTGAATGGCCTCTTGACTCAATAACTACAATGCCGTCTGCATTCCACAATGAGTGTTTGAGCGCAAAACCATTCATCTAAGCTCTATGCACGTAAGCACGTCCAGCAAGCCCCCGCCAATCATGGGCTTGAGTCAAGAGACACTCGCCCAGTTATGGACATTCATTTACCTGGACGGAGATGAGCCCCACATTTGTTGGATGCAAACTATTATGCAAATGCACTTTAGGGTAAAGGCAGAAATAATGAAGAGAATGATCCAAAGTGCTCAACGAGTATTAATGCGCCCGTTCGCGATGACAAGATGCGACAAAGGAAATCTCTCGATGACCTCGTCCGCTCTTGCATCCTATCTGGTCGCTCAGAGCAGGCATTCCAATGGCGGAGAGTGAATGAAGCTTTTGCACACTGCACCAGTTCGACGAAATTCCGTCGCATTGAGACAATACTGGGCGAAAAGCGTTGCAGCGTGACGTCATTGCCAGGTCTGAAAGAGCCGGTCACCGGCACGTGCGGATTATTGGGAACAACGAATCGCTTTTACGAACCGGACGGCTACCCGCTTCCCATGTGACAAATTTAATTGCTCTTCTCTCAATATTTGTCTTCTGACTGCGCGCGCTGTATTTGGATACATTTATTTGCGTGCTCAAAATATCAGTGGCTGCAGTGTTTATACAATGTAAATTTCTGTCGCGTGTCATGCGGGCTTCAAATACATGTACCTTTTACATTACAAAAGTATTGCTATAGTTATAATTCAAAAAGGAAATTGTGGTTTGATGGAAAATTAAATGATATAATTTTTTAAATCAATAATAACATAAATACTAACTGATTTACATTATTAGCTACTGTTACGTCTGTACAGACATCAATAATACAATGTATCGTCAGAACATCATATTCACCTTGCAAGTACCTGCCGTAAAAAATGTAAGATATTACTCACCAAATTTAGCATCTATTTTAAATTAAAGTTCACACGGGACGTACCTGGAACAAAAGAAGAAAAGTTTAAGAATGATGTAAAGACAATAGTTTTTAATCAGAGCAAGGAAGACGAAAAATATATCAGAAGAAGAGTGAAAAAGTTTAATGAAATATTCTACAAATTCTAATACATCTGAAAATACTCGAAAAATTCACTAGCAAACAAGAGCAATATTGTTGCTATGTTTAACAAGGCACTAAATATTAGGAAAAAACGTATCTTTTACAATCAAAGAGGAACTGAAACTGAAAGGAATGTAACAGGAAGATAAAAAACAAAAAAATATATTGGAAAAGATTTACAACCTTAATGCAATTCTTGCAAAATGTATACTCTATAAATTTACCTGTAGATTGGACATTTCATTTAAAGGGGACAATTTCTCCTGCTGCAGTCATCAAAAAGCTAAAAGTGTAAAGTGCCATAATAATAATGTACTTATTTATTAAATCTCCTAGTAAGGCAACTTCAGTTAATCGCTCTCAGGCTGACACAAACTTAACGTGTACTTGAGGAATTGAGCTATTAAATTATGTCCGATTTACGTACATTGATTTTGAAAGAAACCATCATAACTAACACAAATATGAGAATCCTAAAAGAAACGTTAATTAAGAAAATCAAGCATATTACTTTACCCACATTTTAAGCTTGGTAGATGGTGATTGAACACTGACATTGACTTTGACACCTATTACCTATGCCAGAGCATACTACAAAATACAGAGGGCTACAAAATAGAAGTGTTGTTTCAACGCTACTGAAAATCGAAAACCTCCCTCCACACCCCGCCTCTGATTGCAAAAAATACCTCAGGGTAACATGACAAAGATAAAAGGCATCCATTTACTTCTGAGGGCCGCCATTAGAATTCGAAGAGAACCAGTCAAATGCGACCCAATCTTGGTAGCACCTTCATCACGAAGGAGTCTTTCAAAGGAGAACGATCCCCAATTGTCTTCGCGGAAGCGGTCTTTGGAGAGGCATCTTTGTGC
Source organism: Teleogryllus occipitalis (assembly GCA_011170035.1). Taxonomy (NCBI): domain Eukaryota; kingdom Metazoa; phylum Arthropoda; class Insecta; order Orthoptera; family Gryllidae; genus Teleogryllus; species Teleogryllus occipitalis. Next base: position 19,394 of record BLKR01012068.1, on the reverse strand, counting down.
TTCTTTCAGCGCTTCACGCTCCCAAAGTCGAAGTTCATAGCCGGGAAATTGACCTCGTCACACAAAAAGCTCGCAGAAAATTGACAGACGTCGGCTACTTTCTAGGATCAGCGAGTCATGCAGAGCGCTCGAAAAATTCAAGAAAGATGCCTATTTAAAATCTTCTTTCCGAAGGGAAATCATTTATTCTATCTAGTAGATAATTTTAAGATTGTTCTGGGAAAGGTATTGTTATTTAGAACGTTTTAATATATTAAAACACTTAACACGCCAATATTTGCCGTACACCTTTATCTATCTTCAGAAACAAGAGCGTTCATAAAATATCTTGGAGTAATGTCTCAGAATTATTAATATCACGCCATAATAAAAAAGTTTGAGTTTAAAAATAGTTTGCCTAATTGTGTCTGAACTTTCTTATGTCTATCCAAAATTACAATGACTTTTCTCCAACATTTAGACGATATTTCACGATATTTTTCTATCTTGAAATCTGGAGTTCAGCTCACTCTCACAACCTTGAGAAAAAGCCCAAGAGATTCATTACGAGCCAGTAGACAAGACAGCACATATAAGATCCAGTGCGGCACATTTCCCAATGTCTTCACCAAATCCCTCCAGAGACAGACACACAACTTCTGTCCTGAAGAGCTGCGCGCAGCTATTAGATGTCACATGGAAATATTCCACCCGCATCGCAGCCGCTGCTAGAGTCGAAAATTGCCCGCGTAAGCGTCTGGATCTGGCGAGCGCTGTACAACGTACAAAAGAAGCAGTACGACACACGGCGGTAGCGGCTACACGCGGTGGGCTTCGCCATTCCATCCGCAAATCCCAGATAAAATGACAGCGCCCCCAGGCGATCGCTCTTCCGTGCAAATCCCGTCCGCTGGCCTCGCCCCCCGCCTCGCTCCCATCCCGCCGCGCCCCAAACCCCGCACCGCCCAAATCCCCGCCCCGCCACAATGCCCGCCCCGCTCCAATCCCCGTCCCGCCCCCATCCCCGCTCTGCCTCGCCCCTGCCTCGCCCCTGCCTCGCCCCTGCCTCGCCCCTGCCTCGCCCTTGCCTCGCCCTTGCCTCGCCCCTGCCTCGCCTCGCCTCTGCCACGCCTCGCCCCTGCCCCGCCTCGCCCCTGCCCCGCCTCGCCCTGCCCAGCCTCGCCCCTGCCCCGCCTCGCCCCTGCCCAGCCTCGCCCCTGCCCCGCCCCGCCCCCGTGTAAAGTTTCGCCACTCACTCCGATTTTCAACGTTATAACGTTGTGTATAGTATCTATCATTCATATTTCTTTAAAACAATATCTGTAGATGCTTTTTCAAAACAATTTATTTCGACACTTTCTCTCATTCACAAAATTCTGTCTAACTTACTTTTCCTTACATCAACTTCTTCGTTGCTATCATAGCTCTGAAACATATGTACAGTTGTTCCAAATTTGTTTACAAACAAAATCAATAAACATATGTGTAATAACAAGTTAACGTATACGTAACGTTACACTCGCCCCCGCCCCGTCCCGCCCCCACCCCGCCCCGCCCCTTCCCTCCCCTCCCCACCCCGCCCGCAATCCGTCCTCGCCCCTGCCCTGCCCCCGCCCCGACCCCACCCCGCCTCCGCCCCGCCCCCACCCTGACCCTGAACCCCGCCCCGCCTCCGTCCCGCCCTCCGTTCCACTCTCTCAACTACTTCTGCTATACTTCGTTCTGTTGCCTCTCTCCAATCTTTCCTGTATGTCTCTGATTCTAAAAATCTTCTCTGTGCAATTCTTTTCTATCAATTGATATTCTAATTCTTTTATGATTCCGCCCGTCCACTCTTTCAGCTCCTTTTCACCATGTTCTGTGATTTTTCTCTCCGCCCTTCCACTCTTAGTCACCAGAATTCCATGCAAGTTTCTTTGCTCGGTCTAATCTCTTACACAACAGTTCTGTGCCATCCGTGCCCCGTCCTCCTTCCCTCCGATTCCTTTCCTACTCCATCCCCCTCAGCGCCCCTCTGTCGGGAACCACGTTGCAGACCTCGCTGCCGGCGCCATTCGTCAACGCGGCCCGCTACGCAGACGGGGGTCTGGCACGACGCCGACACCTTTATCTCCCTCCCCCTCTCGATCCTCTTGCTTCCATTTCCCTCCTCTCTTCTCCTCCTCTCATCTTCGCTCCCTTTACAGCACCTCTCTTCCCTCTCCTCTCCGCTCTACACTCCAATCCCCCTCTCTCTCTTCCCCTTCCCTCCATTTACCACCTCTCCATTTCCCTATCGCTCTTCGTGCTTCGCCTTTCATACCTCGTTTCTCCTCCTCTCATCTTCCCTCCCTTTACCGCCACCTCTCCTGACTCTCCTCTTCCCCTACCATCCACTCCTCCCGTCTCTTCCCCCTCTTCTCCCCTTCCCTCCCTTTACCTGCTCACCCTTTCCCTCTCGCGCCTCCCTTTCTCTCCTCTCCTCTGTCTCATCTTTCCTCCCATCCCTTCCTCTCCTCTTCCGTGACCTCTCCTCCCTCATAACCATTACCATCTACGTCTGCCCTGCTACCATCACCGTTGCTCCTGCCCTCATCCCACTCCCATCCCCGCCATCACATTCGCCGTCACCTTTGCCGTCGCCATAGACGCCGCTGCGGGCAGCGGCGCCGTCCAGTCTGCCCGTTTGCCAGCCCCGACCTACTTCCACAATGCAGCAGTGAAGCTACGCAGCGGTGGCACTGTACGGGAGACGAGAAGTCCTCGAAAAGGAAGAGAATGAATGACGCACCATAGCTCGACTTACAAATAAGGATGCACGTCCGTCCGTATTAACTATAAATAGTAGAGCAAGTGATGGTAGGCTTGGTGTGTTGTATAGGAAGCGGCATCGAAGGAATTGAAAGAAAAAGACAAGGAAGTAGAATTAAATATTTTTGCTATATTATCCAGATTAGTAGAGTTACTGTGTTCAGAAACGTAATTTGCAAGAGAATTTACTTTAAAATTTATTATCTCGTACAATCTTGGAGGTGTAATCTCATAACGCATTGGGTATTAAGGAATGAAAAATCTTGGTAATAGTCTAATATTTTCCATTAGTCTGAGATATGGTATGAGATAGTTTAAAATAAAACTCAAGTTTAATATCTTGACATGTGAAATTAAACTGGACTTATCTGAGGGAGCATCGTTTTTCCTAATTTCCAAGGGCTTTGGAATGGAATCATGGTCACGCTTTTTTGTACGTTGATATGTCTTCTGGAACTGGATCTCACAGAAACAAACTAACATACACCCTGCTTCTCTCAAATGGCTAAATAGATTATACTAGTACAGAAATAGTAAACTAGAGTAGTCGTCTTCGTCCAGCAATAATATGAGTTTATTACAATTTGGTTACAATTGAGGAATTGCTGGTATTTGAGAATACAAAATTTACAAAAAAAGTTTCTTAAGGTAACAGACAAGTTTTTAACAATATTTTATCATGTCAGATTTCTTCTCTTAAAATGGAATATTCTGATATTTCGAAGCTTGAATATCCAGGAATTGTTGACAGGTGCATTTAAATATATGTATTATAACTTAAGAACGGTGAGTAAAATAAAGAAAAGCCAATAATGTTCAGTGACGTAGGCCAAAGGCCATGATATAGACCGAAGCAAGAATTTGTGATCACAGAACGTAAGGGCTGTTTACTTGAAGATGGTAAGGAAGAACTTGGCCTCCGTAGATCGCACTACATTCTCAGAAACACACAACACATACAATTTAGCATGCGGTGCCTCGTGCAGAGATGAATGTACAAGCGAGCTTGTGACGGCGTCCGCGGCGCGGGGCTCAGGGAACGCTAAGGACAGCGAGGTCGTGATGCTAGGGCTCGCAGCGAGGACAGCTGAAATATGGTGCAGGATCTGCAGACCGTGTCGTGGCCACGAGGTGAAACGACGAAGGATCTAGAAGGAAGCCGTGTGGGTCACATCTCTGTGTAAAAGGAGGTGACAAATGTACAGAAAGTGTGATGCGTTGAGCCCCGATTTTGCAGTGATGAAGCGATTTACAAGAGGAATTAGAGAGATGAAAACGTGAGTGTAAAATCCAGTAGCCTTAATGTAACTTTGAGGGAAGAGATTGCATCTTCACTTAGGTGATAATGCAACAGATTAGCAGAGAAAAGTACAGGTAGTATCTGAAGGTAAGAGACAAGTTAGGGTGGTGTAAAGATGTTCTAATATAAATACCAACTGAAGTAAAATATTCTACGTTGTTTTCAAATAGAGGGCACGGACTATAATACGAAAGATGAAAGCAAGTAAAATAGTTTTGACATTATGAAAAATAGTTGTTTATTGCCTTGGAAGAGGATTGATGTTTGATTCGTAATTTTATCACTGCATCAACATTTGTTGTCAAGGGTAAGCGCTCGATTGTAGAAAATATATAGGATCATAATGGTGAAATTGCTTCTGTTGTACAAAGCGATTCCTTAATAACGCAAGTTATGTAGTTATATCCCTCTGAAGAGACGATTTTCATGTACTAAATAACATACATAATTCTAATAGGATGAAGTAGATTTCCAGTTACAGTAATTAAGAATAATAGTCCTACATTAAACACAACTGTACATTCAATAAATTGTGTTTTCGATATGGTGTGGCTTACATCAATCGCACTAATATAATAAGGAATGAAAAGTACAGATGTAATCTCAATAGGCGTGCGCAGACTAAAACAAGAGGGAAAGGCAAGAACATTTCTGGCCCCCTTTTCCAAATTTTTTGCTTAGCTTTCGCTTAGCAACGATCAGATATGTCAAATTTTATTAGTAAATAAATAAAACATTACGAATAATGAAATTATAAAACTAATGATACAATTAATAAATACAATTGATTTTATGTTAAACAATTTACAGGTTTCCAAATCGCTTATGGTGTAATAAGTCAGATAAAAAGAGGGGAAAGTTGGGATTGAACCTATTCACGAGAAATAAAATAATTTATTTCTGACAACGGGACCCCTTTCAAAATTTTCAGTGGAGCTCAGGCCCTCATGGTTCCCCTCTGAGCACGCCTGCGGTAATCACACATTGTCAAATGCGATTTATATCAAAATTAACTTCAAAAATGTACAGGAGACGAATTCGAATATTTAAAATACTACCATCTCGTGACTATTTATCATAAAATAGTCTATAGGAGTTCAATATGCATTTAAAGGTTAAAGTTGAATATGCATTAAAAATAACAACCGAAGAGCTGAGTCTTAGTAATTCAGAATAATCTTGGATTGTATGGATGACAATATTCTCCATCGAAAGGAATGTAAGACAAGAAATAGCATCATTCAATTGAGTAACAAACAAGTTTGCATTATTTAAAGTTGACGAAACAATAACGAGATATAAAATGAACTTGCATTGTACTTCTGAAAACTTCACTTTGTTACCATATGGATATTTAAGTACACTTCTATATTATTTCCCTCTTACACTAGCAAAAATTTCAGATCAGATAGTTCCCAGATAACAATTTATTATTTGGACTTGAAAGGACGAGTGCGGGAGGAGACTCACAATATCACGGCGAGAAAGATACGACATGGCGCTGCGCCATGACCGGCCTCCGGCGATAATTTTTTAATTTTTTTTAATTTTTAAAAAAATTGTTGCGTCTTACTAATTGATGCAACCAGTCTCCAAACCTCTTAAGGGGCGTTGAGCGCTTTGCGCTGGGGAGTAACTCTCCATTAACTTGCGCGGGAGTAATCCTCCATTACCTTTAAGTCATGTCACGTCACGTCGCAGTCAGTTGTCAAGAGGACCGCCAGGTAGCATCTCCGCGTACGCGCCTCTTACTACGCGCTCCTGCGTCACTACCCAGCGGCCAGAATTGGGAAGGAATAAGGGATAGGGGTAGGGTTTAGGACACTTCACAGGGGTTGGTCTATCCCTTGGGAAGCAGCCAAACTCGTTTTGTTGGAACAAATTTCACATGAGATTCGGCGGGAATCGAACCTGGACCTCAGTGGTGACAGGCTAGCTATGTGCCACGAGCGCGACTAATACAATAGGAGTAAACCATTGTGACTGCCCGCGGCATTATCGCCCTGCACTTGGTTCCCTTTGGCGAGTTCGCATGGCCGCAGTTGCGTAGGGAGACAAGCCTGCGGCAACGGCTTGCGGTCCAAGCGGGAAACGGGGTGAAGGCGGTGACAGCGGGGGCAACGACCCGCGCAAAGGACTACGGCGGGTACCATACGTCCGACCGCGCCCGTTTGTCCCACCATTGGATAATAATATTTTTTATTTTATGCCTTTTATGCAAAGTATTGGCACCCATACAATTCAAGATAATTCTGAACAACTAAAAATCAGCTTTAATTTTTTTTTACCTATAAATACTGAACAAAGACAAACATTGTGAGACTTTAATATAAGGTTGTTTACGTTATGTAACTATGTAAATATTCTTCTGAGTTTTCAAGGAGACCTTTACTTATCCTAGTCCCAGAAGAGAGTGAACGCTGATCAAATATTACTCATACAGAGTTTGGAATTGGTATATGTAAAACCGTACTAGCATTCAAATTGTGTTATTCAGCATGATAATAAATTGTTTTTTGTCGAAAATTACGCTTAAGCATTGATTTAACCAATAATAATACCAACAATAAATGCGCAATGAAATCCTAGAGTCTATTTTATGATAAAGACCCCGGTAGTTGAGTTTAGAAAACATTTTGTTCTTATTTAGAATATGCCTCTCGGGTGGACAGCATGCTTTCGTGGTGCGGGTAGCTTTCCGTGGTGCAATCCCGGGGTAGATTTCCGGTAGTAGTAAAAGATATCTGTAGCTTTTTATTACATGCGTCTCAGTTTCTTTAGCTGTGTGACAAAAGAAAAGCTCAGACAGGCCAGATAAGCTACATGTGATGACGAGAATACATTTTGATCGCCATATGTCTCCCATATCCTCAGGCGAGGATAATGGACAAAAAAAGGGAGTAGGAGGCCTGGGAACTCCTCTAGCTGGCAAACCTCAAATTCCAAATACATACATTACGAAAATTTAAATTTCCATTTGTTAGTCTTTGAAGTTAACTTTGATTCAAGTCGCAGTTGATTATATGATACAACAAAAATACTTGTGTTTAATGCCTTATATCATTAATGGACTCGATGTAATTTCAATCGTACTGCAGAGAAGGTACAGTTGTATTCGAAGAATGACTATTTTTCTATGATCCATATTTACCGAAACCGGAACTCTACCCACCTCCCCGAACAAGACGACGGAGAGGAAACTTGGCGCCGCATTCTATCTGCATCCTTCCTTCCCCTCCTCCGCCCCCCCCCCCACGCCGCTTCTTCCTCCGAGCGACCTTCAATAACGCGCAGGAATTGGAGAAACCGCGCCCGAGCAGATGCCTTAGGCGATTTATTTATCAAGTCCGGGTGGGCCATTAAGCGGGATTTATATCCAATTAAAAAGTTGGTCGGCGGCCCCGGCGGCGGGCAGGGCGAGGCAGGGCAGAACGGGGGTGAAATGGAAGGCCGGGGGAGGGGGACGGGGTGGCGACGCGAAAAAGAAGAGAGAGGAGCATCCGAAGCGCGCAATTGAAAACGAAATTAGAATCTTTTGTTTCAGAGGGATTGAACAATAATCCGCCAAATGGTTGCGGTGGTCTTGCTAATGTTCCAAGTTTCCGATCCGGATCGGAGGCGGAAGGAGAAAGCTCCAAGGGGATGCGGGGTGGTGGAGTGCGAAACGGCTCAAGGACGATGCGGGGGTGAGTCGGGCGTGAACGAGGTCGTTGGTGGGGGGGGGGGGCACACTGAGATGGAAATGACGGGTGAGGTCGAGAAAGGAAGTGGGCGCTGTGTCTGGACGGGGACCAAACTGGGCGTTGGGCGAGGCAATGGTTGTTGAGTAATGGGAACAGAAAAATGGGAGGTTTAATTTTGGGTTGGAATTTCGATGGTTTCTGACGATAATATGGTGAATCTTTTTAGACGATCGAACTCTGAATAACATAAAAGATTACCCATAAACAAATCTAGGGCAGGGTAAGAACGGCAGATAAAGTACGCTAAATAGATGAGCAAAAGAGTAGCCATTGTGCTCTACTGGTGCATGAGTGTGGGCTTTTGAATGAATAGAATTGAGTTGTTTGTTGGTTGATTATTTCTTTAGTTGTCCAAATTTTAAAATTACTTTTTTGGTGGTTAGAAAGTTATCTCACTGAATGATGAGGTGATCGGTTGGATGGTTGACTGGTTTATTGTGCATTTAGGTGATTGTATAGTTGAGTAATTGAATACGAAATTTGTTGGTTGTAGTGATGAGCGGATGTGGGATTGAGTCTGGCCGGCGATGAGCACGGTGTTCAAAAGGTCGTTCGCGGTATTAGATTGAAGCAGTAAGTGGAGAAACAAACTCCAGTAGACACAGCATAGAAACCTAGCAATTCGCATAACTTCTGCGCACTACACCTCATCTAATTGGGAATGCTTCTTCTAAGAAGCGGATTTGAGGGGTCCTTTACGGTAAACGGTCTGTAAATGTCCGCCTCGCTAATCCTATGGAATATAAAAACAAATTGCTCTCACTCTCTCCCTATCTCTCCTTCCTCATTTTATCACTTGAAGTTTAAAGTATTCACACATTTTTCTTCATCAATACACATCTTAAAAACCTGCCAAAAATACTCATGTCTCTCGAGTGTCAATATTTCTTTGGTGTATAGTGAGTTAACAGATGTCTTAGTGAGAACTGCAGAAAGAGGAATGGAGTATGAAAGTTAATTTTAGACTTTATTAGATTATTTAATATTAATTGTTTTGTTATTTGAAGGAATTTGTCATTGGATCAATTAAATGCTTTTTTCTAGATAACTTATTTTATATCTGTTTCCTCGCTTAATCATTGCTTTCGAGTAGCTCTTAATTAATATAAGATCACGTGGCGCGTATGTTTTCTTCCTAATACCGGTCTTCGTTAATTCCTTGTTTTGATATAATTTACTACGGAATTTATAGGTTCACGCTTTTTCAGCATTATAGACGGTCATTCTTAATTATTATTAACAATCAATCTTCACGTTCTTCTGAACTCACATCTACCAAACCACCCTCTACCGTTGCAGTATTTTTAATCGGTCGCCTAAAATGGCAGAAAATATAATCCTGCTGCAAGACATCTCGTCTTACTGCGTCATAGTTCATTCACCGTCCTCTACCGACGACCGCTATTTTCTACCAAGGACATCCATCATCTACCATTTACAATGCTCGTCCGAGCTTTACCGTCCACCACAGACCTTCACATTTCACCACCATCTTCTGTCTACTATCGTCCATTTTTGCCCATGTCCGTTCACCATCATCAAATACACTCCATCACCATCCTCTTCCACCCACCACCATCCGCCATCGTGCACCACCGGCCACCATCGTGGACCATCGCCATCATCTTCCAACGAAACCCACCGTTTACCAACGTCATCTTTCAATTTCCGCCCGAGCTTCACCGTCCACCATAGTCTCTCACTTCTCACCTTCTCTGTTTACCACTGTCCATTTTCGCCAATCTCCGTTCACCACCGACTACCATTGCTCACTACCATCCACCATCGTCCACCGTCCACCACCAGCCATCATCGTCCACCACCAGCCATCATCGTCCACCACCAGCCATCATCGTCCACCACCAGCCATCATCGTCCACCACCAGCCATCATCGTCCACCACCAGCCATCATCGTCCACCACCAGCCATCATCGTCCACCACCAGCCATCATCGTCCACCACCAGCCATCATCGTCCACCACCAGCCTCAGTGACCCCAGCGTCTCCGTGTCTCGACTCGACGTCTCTCCATCCCTCGCGGTGGCCTCTCCTAGGCCGCGCTGATGAATATGGCGCGTGCGTTGCGGTTTGTTTGTCGGCGGAGGCTGCGGGGGCGGCGGACGCCATCAAATTAGTCAGCAGCGCAGCAGCAGCAGCAGCCAACGCCTCCGGAAAGAGAAGGCCGCCCGTCACTGCGGTCGCCCGGCAGGCTGACGCGAGCATGACGGCCTCTCGAAATATGCGTCGGCCCAGGTCATCAACATTAATCTCCTCGCGTGGAAAACGTTGGGCTCGCTTGTCTTACTCGTAAACGAGGGCGAGGCGTTTTTCTGGTATTGTTTTAAAGAGAACAGTCCACTCGGTGCTCAAACTGTCGTGTTCTCCAGAAATGTAGTATTCAAATTTTGACAGAAATATAAATCATTTACTTTGGTTTAAACAAGACACAACAAGATATTAACATTACATTCTTGTGAACATTTTTGAGCCCCGAATAATAATTACATTGAAAAGCGTCTTTAAGCTTTAATCAACCAACGCCATTTTCTATCCCTGAAAGAAACTATTAATAAGATATGTATTATTAGAACATTGTTGCTCCAAAATTGACAATATCAATTGTAAGCATTTTATTGCTACATTTCACCTTTTGCTTATGAGCTTCTCTTATATTGCTTGCATTGAATTTAAAAACATTTTAATTTTAAATCTTTACATTACGCAATACGGCAACGAACATTGTCAGCTATATTTAAATAAAAAGTGACTATGAACTGTATATTATAGTCGTAATGGGTCGTTCATTTCAGGTTTTTAGAGAGCAAGATAGTCACATTAACTTTACATTTAAATGTAACTCATACCTCATTCCAAAAGGAAAAAAAATGCATCAAAACATAGAAGAATAGGCACTGTTTTTTATGAAGATAATATATCTGTAATTCACTGCGAAGGCAGTGCTTCCAGGCGAATTACACAGATATAGAGATAGTAATATTTTTGGACACTGAGGTACTACTTTGTGACTGGGCACCATACATTCCTGTAAAATGATTTCTTGATGCAGAAACGTTTCATACCCATTCATAACAAAAACAGAAAAAACATCATGTTTATGTTCAATGCGTGAAGCTAGTACATGATGATTAAACAAGAGAAGTACTTTTGTAAAAGTTGTTTAAAAACAAATTCATTTACTAAATTAGTAAATCACTTGTTGGTTCTAAACCCTTTACATAAACCTAAAAAATATATAATAATGAAACAAAACAGTGTGTTATTTACAGTGTGTTTTAGCCCCTCGGATAGCTTAAGAACTGCATGCCAACTTAATGTAAGGCGGTGGCGGGTTGATTCCCAGCGGACATGGAGTTGTAGCTTTCTAATACAAAATCGTCTCAGTTTCTACAGCTGTGTCACAAAATAAAAAAAGCTCAGGCAGGGCAAGTAAGCTAGATACGGCCATACTCACCACATGTATCCCTCCCCCCTGACGTGGATAATATACACAAAAATAGGGCTGAGGTCTGGGAACACCGCAAGCTTGCAAAAGTCGAATTCGCCCTCAGTTACCAAATACATATATTTACAGTTTTCTTGTCTCCCTGGTCTACTAGCTTGTCAGCTAGGTCGAATTCAGTCGCTGTTTGGAGAATTCTAGCGGCCGGCTGCTCTGATCGATAGTTTTACGGGATTTCTCCGATCAACACCAGGCAAATGCAGGAGCAATATCCTAACAAACGGGATATGGACCGCGTACGATCTTTCCTACCTCTTCTCTCTCCCCTTACAGACACATTTACACTAAGATGCACTACATAATCACACATGTCGGGAGACTGGTCGGGAGCTTAGAGGTTGTCCCGGCTGGGGCGATGCTCTGCTGGTGGGAGATATCTGGTTGGGGAAAACCCCGCCAGTCGACAGGACGTCAGCGCGGGATTTCGCCATCCAGCGGAGGAAGAACACCGCCACTTTCCGAGAACAAAACCTACCATTCCGTAATTGCCCTACAATTATGTAAATAGTGACCCTAGTCGTTCACGCACTCGGGATCTTTAACAACCAATCAATCATTGTCCTTTTGACTGCAAACTGACTGAATCACCTCAATCCTTCGTTCGTAACAAAACGTAGCGCGCCCACAACCGGGTTAACGAATTTTCGAAAGGAGTCTCCACATCATGCGCGGGCGTTAGGGGAGTCCACGGCAACGGAGGCACGTGGGAGCGTATCGCCCCTCAGCAGCGACATCAGGGGCGGCCTCCGGCGGCAGGTGGCGCCGGCCCCTCGCGCTGGCCGGGAGATAAGGGACGTCGTAAAGGGACTGCGCCAGATATCGAAGCGTCGCACCGCGTCCGCGGGCGCCGCAGCGGCCGATGGCAGGGGACCGGGGCCGGCCTTACGAGGGCGCGGCGGCACGTGCGGGACAAGAAGGCGCAGAGATAGTTGGACGTTATGGGGACCAATTCAACCATGCTCTGCATGGCTATTTCAGTAACACCTTGTGCATTTCATAGTGGACACTAAAAATGAATATGTCAGCGATGCGATATTCACAAACAACTTTTGTTCTCACATGAGACCGGCAAACGCGGCCCAGGGTATCAACAGTTGTAACGGCAGTGCCTGTGACTGGGAGGTTCTAGGGTTCCAGTCCCGCTGGGGGTAGGATTTTCGACTCTAGATGTAGCTAGTGTAGTAGACACTAGCTGTAGCTAGCTGTAGCTGTAGCTAGATCGAATTCAGCCGCACGCTGTCTGGAGGAGAATTCTAGTGGCCTGATGCTCTGATCGTTTCCATGGTTTCTCCGCTCAAACCTTTGGTTCCGCTCAAACCTAAGAAATGGGCCAAGAATCGCGCGTGATCTTCCTTTCCTCTTCCTTGTCCTATTATCACCCATTTCTTACACTCACACTAACACTACTTCATTAAACTACCACACTTGTCGGGAGGCCAGTCGGGAGCTTCGAGCTTGTCCTGTCTGGAGCGGAGTCTCATTGAGGGGAGATACCCGGTTGGGTCAAATTCCCGCAAGCCGAAATAGGTTCGTGCCGGATCTCGCCAGCCAGTGGGCAAGATCACCGTCCCCCCGCAATTATCACTTACCAATCAATAAATTCTCACATGAGTAGGCAATGATTGTCAAGGGTATATGAGAGATCGCTTGCTCCGTGACGAGTTCGGTCTCCTCTTTCCCGATTGAGGTTTTTTATGTTCTTTAGTGCTCTCATTTCTTCCATGGAATATGGTGATAATGGTTTCTCTGAATATTTTGAGTTATGTACTTAGCACCTTATTCGTACTACGATATCAAAACCGTGGAAAATATATGTATTTTGTATGAAAAAGTTTGTGTATATGTTGTGGTGAAACACGAAACAGATGGTACATCCACGTTGCAATGTTTCCGATCAATGAAGGAACCACTTGAGTGATGTCTTAAAATATGTTGTTTTTGCATTGTCTTAGGATCATTTAATGCATTTCAGTAAATTTGTACTTGTCTCTCATACATCACACGTTTTAATTATTTTTACGTCAAGTAAATATTTTTTTTCTCGGGGGTCCGTTTAAAAATTATTCATGAGCAAACTTCATCCCGTAAACCAGAGTACTAAATTTTACAGCAAATGTTTGAGTAGCCTATTTGACACTCAGTCGTAGCATTTCGAAGAAACTTACAAAAAGGGGCAGAACACTTCGAATATTCAAAATGACCTCTGTCAAAGTAAAGCTCATTCTCTGAGCTCGTTGAATTTGGCAATTGGCCTTGCCACAAATGACAAACTGTTCAGACACAAAGACAAGTCTTTGAGCCGAAAGTTAACTCACCACTTGAATAAACAAAACTGTTAAAATTACCAAGCAATTTACAAAGCGACTCCTTGTTTGACAGCACCTCCTGGGGTGATCCTTTTTCTTTTGTTGACGCTGTCTGAAGATGCATTATTTATCAGCCAGAGTGGAGAACGACAAAGGAGGCGATTCCTGGAGGAAGTGACACACGAAGAGCCTTTAGATGTGGAAAAACAAAACGCTATCGAATTCTGAGGAGACGAGAATTGTTTCCCCGATACCTTGAAAAAAGCGGAGCTGTCTAATAAGAAACAGTTTGAAAGCTGTGGATGGAGGATGTTTAAGAGAATTGCGCAGGTCTCACGTTCATTGAAAACCCTGATTTTTCGAAAATTGCAAAAGCTCAGAATTTCTTCCTAGAACTTCTTACAACTTGAGCCTTCCTACAACTAAAATATTGAACATAGAGATTTTTTCTTTAATGAAATATCTTTAAAGATAGATTTTGAAATAAGGTCAGGTACAATGTTTCGAAAATCTCAGTACTGTTCGTGTAATTCTGCGTGAAAATACGGGAGAGAAAGTACGTGCGGTTTTAGCACCACTAGTTCTTGTTATGCATTTTACTTCTAGTCAAGAGCCAAGGTATATAACCTAAAATTGGGGAAACATGCAGCAAAACAAAAATGAGATACCTACAAAGAAGAAAGACAATTAATAGAAGCACCTAATCAAAATCACGTAATTAATTGAGGGTTGGTTCGGCAGGAATGTTTCCTCCGGTGCAATTCGCACAAAAGGCTTTTGTGCCTCTGGAGAGCAGCTGGTAGCATAGTTCCGCAACTCCTGCGTTACGGAATACCGGCTTCGGTCCCCTTGCCGAACTGCCACAAAATTTCCCACGCGCGGAGTGCTGCAGAATAACACCAGGGTATGCCGTAGCCCGAGCTTACAGTGTCCCGCTTATCACCCTCAGTTTCTGCCCGTCAAACTTGTTATCCGTTTGTCCACTTCCCTCGTTTTCCCACCCGTCCACCTACCGTACGCAGGTTTGACAATCCAGAAAGCAAGTCATATATTATTGGAGTGCACAACATACGGCCACATGTGTACTTACAGTATTAGAAGTCTTCTGAAAAGGCTAAGAACAATGAAAAATATTATCACTTTAGTCTAGTGTCATCATGTGGGGGAAAACTCCACAAGAGTTACATTCCTCAACGAATTGTGCGATCGAAGCCGAAGTTTCAACCACGGTGTCGGAAGGAATAGCATGGTTGTATGGACAGATGAAACTGGAGCCGAGAAAGGGAAACGGGCAGTAATTGAGGCGTAGAGAGGTAGGAAAAATAATACGAATATGATGAAGCCAAGATACGCATTTAATTGAATTTAGTAGATACCTTACAATAATGCAATAAGTAACCTGGCCTTAAAACTTCTTTGAGCGAGTGCACTTCGGCATTAGAACAACGGGTAGTTTATCCTCAAAATAACATATGGCCCCAGAATCGGTGTGGGATTTGCTTTATCTGCGTCAGTGGGTTTATTCACTGTACTGTTACTGAGTTTCAGATTTTCTGACGACCAGCTAAATGACGACGTGAAGGAAGATAATTGAAATCTGATTGTTTTTACGTCTAATAAACAATATAGAGAATTTGGTATTCAAGACATTAGAGGATAAATTTTGTTTGTTGAGACACCAGGCTGAGCTGATAAAATAATAGAAAAAAAATAAAATAAGCAGAACCAAAGAAAAATGCGAACAAAAATGCAACTTGTCTAACGTTAAGACATTTTAGCCCATTCCATTTCTGCGTTATGCAAGTGTGAACGGTGTTGCAGCTGTTCGCACGAGGCGCCAGGCCCCCGAATGAAGAGGGAGCCATCGAGGCGACCCCGAGGTGGCGTTCCAAGGAGCGAATCAATGAGGCGGGGCCGTTGCCATGGCGACCGCCGGCGCCCAGGCGTCTGCCGCGGCCACGCGCCGATGCACCACGCTCTCCGCCCCGCCCCTCCCCGCCCCCGCCTCCCACGCCACCACCGCACGCAAGGCGCCCGAAGACCATGTGCAAGTCTACGTGCGCGCCAGCACAATTCCCGGAGAAATATTTGCATCGCGGTAGACGTAAAGCGAGAGTTGTCCATTACATACGAAGGATATCCGGAAAACAAGGTTACAAAGCCCGTAGCTCTCGTGGGTAATGGTATTTTTCGCAGTAGGAACTAGCTAAAGTGAAACTAGCTAAAGTGTACATGTGGTTATGGGCATCAATAGCGTTCCGAGTCTCGATGGGGTGACGATTTGTGCTGTCTTTCTCTTTCCCGTCAATGCGTGTCCCTCAACGCCAAGGGCAAGTATCTATTTCAATTTCAATCTGAAATTTTTGTTTCCAGCATTTGAACGAAAACATTCCCTGTGACCTCTTTGTATGAGACATCTTGCTCTTTTGTATACAATGTCTGAGTACATTGAAAGACCCTTTCTAGTTTCATCCAGTACTTTCATTTTATTACTAAAAACTGACAGCCGCCAGTTTTTAGCAAAAATGATTCTATAAATTCGTTGAAAATAGGCCTTACATACCTCTACCAAATAATGTCACAACACTTCAGTACTTAAATTTCTCTTCTAAGCAGCAAAATGATGCAGAGTGAATGTTCTATTTATACATTAATATGTGGCAGTGTCTTTCTAACAACATTTTGTAAGCAAACATTTATGTTTTGATATTATTTTATAATTTTAGTTTTGTATGTGCCTGATAGACATCTTTAGAAAGCTGTTCACTTGCAAGATAAAGTTTATCTTGCAAGTGTGTTCAAACAATCAAACAAAAATTAGTCTAAATTGCAGTTTGAATATGAGATATTGTGAGAAATACGTACTTTAAAAACGCAGTTACAAACGTCCAATGAACACATTCAAAATTGCAACCAATGATGCATTAAGTATTAATTCAAAACTACCAGCACGAACAAATCATGTTAACGTTTCTTTCTTTTGTAGAGATCTGGTTCCCATCCCACAATGGAAGAATCCCTCAACTGCAAATCACGTTATAATCCGATTTGAACGAGTATAAATTTCAATAAAAATATGTAGCTATTGAAAACCGGCTCTCGCGAAATCACATCCCAGAGGCTTTTCTCCCAATTTGTTGCATTTGCGAAATTAAGTTTCCGAGAACATTATTTACTGGTGTGTAAACCGCCGCACAATACTGATTTTATTATAGGGGGTGGCAATAAATCGATAGTAACGCTATGGAGTTTTGTGCATTGCGTCAGTTGTCTGCCCTGGGGGTTGACGATGGGAAGGGAGTACTTGCGGGGAATATTAACGATAGAAAAATAATTATAGCACCTAGTTAGAATTATATTATTTAATTATTTATTTACTCTGGAAGGATTCGTTTAATGAGATACAGTCAGGTACGGTAAATAAAAAAACTAAGTGTACCGACGTTTCCGAATATGCAATTTCATTTTCAGGGCAATGAAATCCAAAGACCATCACTGTGTTAATTATTGATTAAGACATGAAAAAACACAAACGATCAATAACATATAGTCCTATGACATACAGAATGCGACGACATAGTAAAAAAGCATTTTATGCGGGAATCTGTGCTTTTGAGACAAAATAAAAGTCATTATTTATTTCTTATATTATTAGGAGCATGTGCGTGCGTTTTCAGTAATGAAATATCTCACCATGCATCCAAAATTTAATCAATTGTTACTCTGCAGCCACAACTTCATCTTGCAATGTTCAACTGTACGCTTCGATATCTTCTTTGTGATTGAACCTAATGAGGGAGATTCTGAGACCTAGGCAACATTCTATCCAATGCGTACCGAAGGTTTAGTGCCTTGTTTAACAGTAAACCTCTGGCGACTTAAGGCATGCCACGCTTTCCTTCTTGGGGCGAAGATAGCGAAAAGGCGGAGCCAAAACTTCCATCTCTCCCGCAAACAGTGTGAGTTCAGAGCGCAGGTACCATAATCATTGAACCAATGTTTATAATAGAGGATACTGTATGGTAGGTACTCATGTCGCTGTCGATCCTATGGTAGGTACTCAAATCGCTGACTCGAATTCTGATTCCCCCATTCCGACGTCCGCTCCGAAATCTTGACTCTTTCTCCCGTATGCCTCCACATTCGGATGGTCTTAGCGTGAATCCCGCACACTACAATGCGCTGAGTGCTCCGCGATCTCGCGTGCTCCGTCACTCTGCCGAACCCGGCGCGCCTCCTCCGTCGCACCCCACTTCAGCCCGTCCCATCCGGCCACGACCATGGCCCACTTCGTCACCCATCGCCTCACACCAATCCACTCCGCCCCATCCCGCTCTCCCGCTCCGTCTCACTCCGTTCCGCTCTGCTCTGCTCTGCTCCGCTCCGTCCTACCCTGACCTCCCCTTTCTGTCCCGCTGTCCACACCCGTCCCACCCTGTTCTATCCTGTCACAATTAAATGATAGTGATTCCGGGCGTGTCAAATACTATGGGCATTAGTCCCGTAAGTGTTGTGCGTGTTTTTGCTCGGGAGGTGGCGTGGAATTCCCCCGTTGTATGGCGAGATTCGGCGCCGACCTACCGTCGACTAGCGGTTTTTCCCTAACCAGGTATCTCCCACCAGCAGGGCACTGCCCCAACCAGGACAAACTAAGCTCTCAACCGGTCGCCCGGCATGTCTGGGAGTGTAATGCATGTTAGTGTAAGTGTGTGTAACGGGCGAGGATAGGACAAGGAAGAGGAAGGAAAGATTGCGCGCAGTCCGTGGCCCGTTTGTTCGGGTACTGCTCTGGCATTCGCCTGGTGTTGATCTGAGAAACCACAGAAAACTACCGACCAGAGCAGCCTGCCGCTAGAATTCTCCTGTGACGACCATGGCCCACTTCATCTCCCATCGCCTCACTCTGTTCCACTCCTGGTCGCGTTCTACGCAATCCGTCTCACTCCGCTCCGCTCTGTTCCATACTGACTTGGCCTCCTTCTTGTGTCCCTCTCTCTACACCCGTCCCATCCTGCTCTCCCCTTCCTTTCTGTCCAGCTCTCAACGTCCCCTTCTGACTTCAAGTAATACAAGAATACAAGAGCGTATTTGAAATGATTGAAGGTGTTGTCATTGTCAACAATACTATTTATTTCAATAAGAGCAGCTTTCGATGGCTTAGCCATCATCATCAGTTTTCTGCTGACTGGAAGTCACAAAAACGACTGCAGACCAGACAGTGACTTCCAGACAGCAGAAAACTGATGACGATGGCTAAGCCATCGAAAGCTGCTCTTATTGAAATAAATAGTATTGTTGACAATGACAACGCCTTCAATCATTTCAATTATGTAAATGTCAACTATATCTCACCACTACACCAAAATACAAGAACATCTCAAATCCAGAGTATTTACTATTTTATTCTAAATTTATGAATAACGTACTTTTTGCTTTGTTTAAAATATACCAAAAGACACATTGTAAATCTATAATGACCTATGCGTTTGAGCTTTATACACATTAACGAGTGTTTTAAACAGTTTGCGAATATATGTTCCAACAGAGTGCGAAACAGAGCGAAATCAATAAAAAGGCAACTAGAGCGGAGTTTATGACGTGAACTAGTGTACAGCCATGTTTCGGCTCTCGTAAAACCCGTCGCTCCGCAGCGCAACTTGCAAAAAGTGCGGCAATGGAAGAAGGTTGGAGTCCTTCCCGCCTCTGTAGGGCAGTGAGGCGAGAAGCGAGAGGCGACGCGTTTGGCGAAGTGCTT
>BLKR01012067.1:0-24059 GCA_011170035.1 Teleogryllus occipitalis | reverse complement strand
GGGGGTACTGAGTTAGGGAGATTGGTGAAGGGATGAGGAGTAGGTGAGAGACAGATAGAGAATATATCGAAAACTTAATGGGAAGTGGAAAGAAAATGAAGAAACCGTGGTACCTGTGAGGCCAGAGTTAAGTTTCTTAAGCAACATTCTACAAAATGAGACCTTTTTGAACTTTCTATTACATATTGGTGATTTATTCTGGGCCCCCAGAATTTTGTGCCGAAACCAAAATCAATGTAAAATTAAATTAAACAAAAAGACAGTTATAACATTTCCTTTTATTCTTTTAATAAAATTAAAAGGATCATTTTATTTTCTGCACATTTAAATTTCAATGTTACATTACAATGATTACTCTCACATCTGGACATATAATTATGTAACTCATCGTACAAGGACTGACCTTTGGAAGTTGGATTATGCTATGAAACAATGTTCACTTTTAACATATTTATTTACGAAGAGCGGAGATTTTACAAGGGTTCATCTAGATTTCCTTGTAAGTTAAAACTATTGCACCGTTAACATTTGTACGTAATTCGAATTTAAACTCGCAAAACGAATAAAAATGTCTGAGGAACATATTTGTTTGGTGTAATAAAATAAATGTAAAAAATGAAAATTATTCGGCAAAATTGAAGGTCAGGTTATTTTAAGTCTGCATAATACTTCCTCAAGCGTATATGCGTTTGCATATTGTATGTAACACCAGCTTTTTTTCTACAGTCCAGTCAATTTATGCTCAAAAAGGACAAATAGCTAAAAGTTTTGGTGTATATAGTTTTGATACATAGTTTCTATACGTTTCTTGCATTGCTGAAAACAAATATCAGGTGTACTAACAAAAATTGCCTGGAAACACCTTTTTAAGCAAAAAGTGTCAAAATCACGGTTTTCAGTTTTTTAACAAATCAAGATTCATCAGTCTTTCGTAAATAAAGGTCTTACATGAAATAAATAAAAGATAAATAAAGATAAAAGAATGACGAATGATAGATGAAGATAAAATTACCCATATTTAATGTCAGAAGCTTTTTTCTCGGTTTAACTGGTTAACTTTGAGAACACCACAAATTTTCGTGATACAAGCAACATACATTGAAAACGGGAATAATCTGTCTTGATCTTAATATAATAAAAATCGATCCGTTTTCTGTAAATATTAATCACATATGATATGAAAAAGTTTCCTAATAAAAGGTTTTCCAAAACCGCGCGATCTAACAATAGATACTATAGTAACCAAATTTGAAAACGACACCAAAACGTTTCTTAATTTTCTAGCATTTGACTGGGCATTAAAACATGAAGTAGTTCCCATGATTCATGGTTTTCCTCTATCTCCTGGCAGAAAGGACCGCGGGTCGCCAGGGGGGCAGGACGTTAGGAGGCCATGCATCGCAGTCGGCCATGGCGGAAGGGGGAGGGGGGCGTGCAAGCTGAGCCGCGCGTGCCATCTACAATTCCAAGCACGACTCCCCCCTCCACCGGAGGCGGCGGCCGCGTCTTGAAAAAAGAATCAGGCGCCGCATTTTTTAGCACCTGTAAATGATTTACTGCGAGTGGTGGCCGCCCGAGTTTCATACTCCCCCTCCCCCCTTCCCCCCGCTGCGCCGACAAGTGGACGCGCAGAGAGACCGCCCACAACACTGCTGTTTTCCTCCCCGCCCCCCACCCCCCGCGCCTTCCTGCCCGGATGCTAGGCCAGCCTACGCTAGGGAGGTGAATAAGGTGAGATGGGGTGGGGTGGTGAGATAGACTAACAGTGCAGGTGACGAGACTGCAGAGAGCATCATCACTATGGCAACAGGATTGTGCCGGGGAGGGGTGATTGATTCGGGTGAAAACGTAATTGGAAAAGAGAGTGATGGCTAGCGTGGTGGGAAAGTTGAAGCGCGGTGATTAGATAGTGAGGTAGAAACGGGGAGTAGAGACAGCGGAGAGTTTGTATCGGAACTGAGCTGCCGTTTGTGGAGATGGCGTGATTGAGTGCAAACATAATAGGAAGAGAGTATACTATAGATCGGGATTTAGAGAGAGGGTTTCGTTGGTTTGTTGTTAGTGATTCCCTGCGCGCCAACTACCGAGGTCTCGTAAATTTAGTACGTGTTCTTTTCATCGGGAGATGCCAGTGATCTTCCCCACTGGTTGGCGAGATCCGGCGCCGACATTCCGTTGGCTAGCGGGGATTCCCCCTAACCAGGACTCTCCCACCAACGGGGCACCGCCCCAGACAGGACAAACTAAGCTCCCGACCGGTCTACCGGAATATGTGGTAGTGTAGTGTATGTTAGTGTAATTGTGAGTAAGGGGTGGAGATAGGACAAGGAAGAGGAAGGACACGTCGCGCGCGGTCCGTGGCCCGTTTGGTAGGACACTGCTCTGGCATTTGCTTGGTGTTGATCGTAGAAACCCCTCAAAACTAACGATCAGAGCAGCCATCCGCTAGAATTCTCCTCCAGTCAGCGATTGAATTCGACCTAGCTCACAAACTAATGTCGACAATATTGCCACCGCCGGGACTCGAACCTAGAGTTGAGAGTTTATTGCCACTGTTGGGTTTCCAACCGAGAGTTCATCAACTGCTGTCCGGGAGGTCAGAGGAACTGCAGTGACATCAGCTGATGCACTGAGCCAACGTTTCCGGTATTAGAGAGAGGGGTAGAAAGAGCGATGTAGAGAGAGCGGTTCAGAGTGAGCGAACGTCATAGAGCAAGTGGATTGGGATTCGAGTGAAGGCAGAATATGACGACGCTTGGCAGACACAAGGCGCACCGGAGCGACGTGAGGAGGGAGTGCAGTCTGACAGGAGAGTGACTGGTAGAGGGCAGGTAGTGGGCGTGAGAGAGCGTGTGTTGCATGATAGGAGCGAAAAGGCGCCGGTGTTTGGCGAGACTGAGGCATTGACCGTTTGTGTGTGCGCGCGCGTGTGTGTGTGTGTGTGTGTGTGTGTGTGTGTGTGTGTGTCTTCGCGTGCCGTGATAGAATAGTGTTGAGTGGGAGTCGTGACCAGAGGAAATCGCGTCGTGAAGATCGCTTGCCGAGACCGAATCGTGAATGAAGGACAGTGCGACAGGTGCGACATGATAGAGACGGTGACAGTAGGAGTACTGAAATAAGAGGAGGGAAATGTAGAATGGAGCGTGACTCTAGGAGTAAGGTAATAGGAGGGAAATGTAGATCGGAGCGTGACGGAAAGAGCAAATGACGGCGTCCATTGCTGAAGCATGGGGGCGGCAGGAGGCTGCCGAAGAGAGGGATGTCTCGTGCGGGGCGGGCGGGGGCTCGTGGTGGGGCTCGGGCGGGGCTCGTGGGCCCGTGGAGGGGTTCGGGAGGGTCGTGGCGGTTCATGGCGGGTTTAGTGGCGGCCCATGGCGGGTTTAGCGGGGCTCGTGGCGGGGCCGTGGGCGGGGCTCATGGCGGGTTTAGTGGGGGCTCATGGCGGGTTTAGTGGCGGGGCTCTGGCGGGAGTGGCGGGGCTCGAGGCGGGGCTCGTGGCGGGGCTCGTGGCGGGGCGCGTGGCTCGTGGCGGGGCTCGTGGAGGGGCTCGTGGAGGGGGCTCAAGGAGGGGCTCGTGGCGGGGTTCATGGCCGGTTTAGTGGCGGGGCTCATGGCGGGTTTAGTGGCAGGGGTCGGGGCGGCCGCGGCGGGGCGGCGGTGCTTGTGGCGGGATTCGGCGGGGCCGAGGGAGAAGGGAGGGTGCGCTCGCGGGCCTCCGCTTGGTCGGCGCATCCGCGCTGCTCATGCATACAATGACAGGAATGAAACATTCAGCAGCATCACGGCCCGAGCTATGAAAAGTCCTCTTGCCGCCGACATAAAAAATAATTTCTAGCGCCGCGCGGGCGGAAGCCACGCCCTGTCTCTCCTGCGTTCCGCCCCCTTCCACCCCCCCCGCACCGCTTTGGGTCCTTTGCCCACCGCCCGCTGGTCCTTGGGCCCAACCACTCTTCCACTAGACTGCTACCGTTCATATGCTTTTTCCACCTGCCAATCTTTCCGGCCACAGAGGCAACCTCTCCACCCAACCGCTTGCAAACTCACTTGCCCAACACTTTGCCTTTCTGACCACCCACCGACACGGACCACCCACCCACCTGCCAACCACCTCCTTTTAACGCTCTAACTCACCCACTTATCAACCCATTCTCTCGCCAACTCAACCACTACCGAACCTATCCAATAACCAAACCACCCAATCGCTAACAATTTCACTCACCAACCCATCCAATCGCAAACCCATCCACTCGCCAACTCACTCAATCACCGTCACAACCCACCTAAGTTCTTTAATTTAATTATTTCTTTTTTTATCTAATCGGGTGTATTCATCAATCGATCTTAGGAACTTCATTTCTGAGGCTTGAATTGTTGAAGTGATTTTTGCTGTTAAGGTTCAAATTTCAGAGCAGTACATAATGGTAAGAACGATCATTACTTAGTTAAGTTTCATTACGGATTACTTGCTTTGTTTTTCAATGCTCTTTCAAGTAATCAATTCATATCGTTGAATCTATGAATTTCGTTTTCTGAGTATATTTCTTGATGAAGGGAAATATTAGAAACCAGGTAATTAAACTGGGTTACCTGCGTTATTATTTTATTTTGTACCACTATTTTTGATCGGATTGAATGTTTATTTGACTATTTTGATCGGAACACCATCAATTTTAATGCCTTCTCCGATATTTTCACATCGAAAACTTTCATCACAGAGTTTAATTTATATGTAAGAGTTTGGAGATTATCTTCACTTTTTGCAATCAATGTTTAACCGCCTGCATATAACATTGTGTTTAAGATCTTGCCATCCCAACAACTCAATAGATTCCTGTGAAAAAGAGCTTCAAATTTCTCATTTACAATAATGCTTGATCGCCATTTTATTAAAGACGAATTCAAATTTTTCAATAAAACTTCTATTTAGGATGAGGTTTTACTCTTCTTTTAATATTCTTGAAGCAATAATTCGGTTCTACTATTAAGAAACCGAAAAGTTGAGAAAATGTAAAAAAATGTACTTTGGGCGACGGTAGATGGCAGCTGGCCAGAGAATGGAGCACGACCTTAAAGCCAGACCATACCAAGGAAATTAGAAAAATTTGGAACGAGAAAGTCTGTGCCATTCTGTAGCACCTCTAGTTTTCACGTGTAATTACTTAATTTATATTTAATTATTAATGTAACTTATAATCACTGTTGTATATCAGGTTGTTAATTTGCTAAAGTGTACATTTATAGTTTTTACACCATCCCTGAGGATGGAATTAAAATATTCCTAAACGTCGGCAAGCTAATGTTTTAATTTCAAACTCACTCCGACCAAATCCCGTAATCGACATTTCCTAAAAAAACTCGTATTTATTTATTTATTTATTTATTTTCTCAAAAACAGTCAAAAACTGTACGTGACTGTATGTGATGTGACGAAAAACGTATGGAAAGAACCCGCGTATGTTGTCTACAGCTACATGCAAAGAAGAAGAGAAGCAGTTAGGTTGGTAAGAATATTCCATGCGAGGTAAAGAGTATACATAGCCGAAAATAGATCTAGAGTATCAGTCTTCTGAAAGATTGACCAGAAGAAAACTGTTAATGTTGTGGATGCATGAATGATAAGTCTTGCGTGTGAGAGCAAAATAAGAGAAGAAAAGAATTGAAACCTTTACCAATAAATGGGAGGTGTATGATACCCTCAGAAGAAGAAGAAATGTGTAAGTCAAATCACAGGGGTATTATAAAATGACACTCAAAGATGAGGAAAGAAGGTCAAATTATGTTCTATTTTCGCTAACGTATTTCATGATTTATCGCAAAAGAAGGCGATTTAATTCACGATGATCGGTATCAGATTTTGTAGCAAATAGAGAAAAAATACCCAGAAAATGCATTAAAATTGAGCAAAGTTGTATTCAACAATGTCTAAATGCAATCTCTGTAGACACAGATCATTGTTAAAACATATTTCAAATAGGGAGAAAATTTAACACCATTAAAAAAGAGATTTCTTTTCAAACCTATTTCATGTATTATTACTCCAAAATGAAAATGTGTTGATGAAACCCCATCAAATCCTCCATTGCATTACCCCAGCTCTCTTCTTTAAGTTGCCTCTGCCGGTAGCCGATGAGACAATCGGACTCGCCTCGCTACAGTATGCGCGCAATCGTTTTAAGACGGGAAAAGTCACCTCATTCGCAATTCAAATGTACAAGACGCGATTTCCGAACGCAGTTCCTTTGCCTCGAGGGGAAGTTCTCTTTCCAAACAAAAGGAACTTCCAAAGAGATTCAAAGAAATGCGCAATTAAGCGACGCCATGTATCCCCAAGGGGAAAACTGTTCAGAGGAAGTGTGTGATTAAATCTTATCGAAGATTTTTCGAGAGATTTGCTTCTCCTCTGATTGGGAGTTTATGGATGGAATCAACTGCCGTATTGCTACGGTATCTCTCAACATTTGTCAAGGAGAAGCAAGCTGTAATGTCGGTATTTTAGTTGATGGAATCACTGGATCCAGGCACAAATGTGTTTGTAGGGAGGTATTACATTTATCTGGATCATAAAAAATATTCTGAAGGGTAATTCATAGTGGTTTTCGAAAGAAGGAACGTATCCCCTTTCAAATTCATGGTAATATATGGAAATAAGGGAGAATTTCGAGCAATTTAGGCACCGGACGATGCGTTTTCTGCTGCAGTAGAGGGTAACGATTGACTCACAGTATCTTATTTTATTTTTTCGTGGAAACGGAATTAAAACGGTAGTACGTAATTCAAATGTAAAGAATATTACATATTTACTATTAATTGTTATTTTATGACTGTATTTTCCCCCATTAAGCTATTGGTAATATTACACTTGCACAGAAAGTGAGAAAAATTAGATTTATTTTTCTTAAAATATATTTTTTTTATTTTCTTAACCATGAATGCAAATATTAAAAAACAATAAGCCGTTTCACTATTTTTGAAATAAAGATTATTTTAAAATCCATGTAGAATTAACTGTCAAAGAAAACAATTCATTTCCGAAAAAATCATTTATATGAAAATATGTCGGATATTTCCACGCTATGTTTAGCCAAATACTCTATATTACGGTTATACTATTTTCTGTGTTTTACTAATTCTCTCTTTTACTGAGCTATTAGATCAGTACACATAAAATATTTCTAGCAAATAACCTCAAAAATCGATAATGCATGTAGTAGCTGTTAGAAAACATTACATCAGTCATTTGTAGAAAAGAAACTTGAACATCAAGCATCAAATAAATAAAACAAATCTCAACAACTATTACAAATACAATATACCAGTAAGCTATTTCGTTGGCAAACAATAAGTTTGATTACTGTAATAAAGCTTACAAAGTTCTGGAGTTACCTCCTTCAATGAAGTGTTTAGATCAATGTATTCAAATTAATAAGCCAGTAAACAGAGAATGTTGTTTCGGGAGGCTAAAACACATCTGTTCAGAAGGAACTCACGCGGAAATCTCAAATGCCTGTGCGATGGAGAAAGGGAAGTTAGATGGAAACGGGATCGAGAGTAATACGAACGTATTCAGAAGTGTTAAAATAAAATATAATTATTGATTCAAGGTATCCTTGGTATTATAGACAATCATAGATAAAAACAGGAATTAATAAAAAGCAGATAACACATGTTGATATAAAAATCGCTTATATTTATGTTTCATTCTTGAAACTGTGGCACAAGATTTCGCGACTTTTTGTGTCGCTTCATCAGGCACTGTCTATGAAACAAGAATTTTACACTAAATTAAATATAAAAGTAAACATAAAAACATAATTAACAAATACCCATAAGTACAAAGTACAGCGAGGTTTTGAAGCTCACCTCGTTCCAGTGCCACAAACATTCCTTTATAAAAAGTTAATGATGCGTTTATAAAAAGTTAATGATGTGTTTATAAAAAGTTAATGATAAAAGTTAAAGTTAACGGGTATTTGTTAATTATGTTTTGTGTTTAGTTTTATATTAAGTATTAAATATAGTGTATTCACATGACTTTTGCCCCAATTCTCGTATAATAAAAGGCAGAGTTTCAAAAACATATTTCTTCCTAATTGCCATTATAATATTTCTTTGAATATTCCACTCCTGAAATTAAACCAAAAGATATTAATAATTCTTTTTCTGTGAACTAAACAGAGGCCCACGCTTTTTCTCTTAAAAATGTTATGGCTCTTAATTTATTATATCGACGTTTAATTCGACGCTCCACAATGTAATCAAGAAATGTGAACCACAAGCAGCAAACGAAGATTTGGTCAAGTACCGGCTGCATATATTTTTAGCACGTACATTTTATTTATTTCGCATTATTTTCTAATAAAAACTCAAAATTTCAACCCTGAAGTACTATTAATAAATACCACTCGTGTACTGAAAAATCCAAGATAAAATTCCTCGTCGCTATGTAGTTCGGGATTTTCTGAGAAATTTTCAATGCAATTGTGGTAATGCTTATGATAATTTCAAAACGTCGTCGATTTTCAAATATCTTTCGCAGAAATGGTTCCTTCGTGGATAAAAAATGTTCCACCTTGCGGGTCCGAGGGCAATTTTCAATCACTCTGTATGTGAAAGCGAACGGAGAGGGGACGCGCTGAAGGCGAGTATTAAAAAGTCCCGCAAGTTCTGCCGCGCACCGCCCTGCTGCCAAACGCCTCATCCTCCGCCCTCACCTATGACTCCTCTGGCACAGTTTGCTCTCGCGGCTTCACCTCCTTACGAGTTTCGTGTTAGCCTTTCTTGTTAGCCACCACATCTCTCTCTCCCTCCTTCTCTCCCTCTCTTCCTCTCTCCCTCTCTTCCTCTCTCCCTATCCCCTTTCTCCCTCTCTCCTCTTCCTCTCTGCCTCACGCTCCTTCTCTCCCGCTCTCTCCTTCTCTCTACTTCTCCGCAAATCACATTAATGAGGTAGATGGCAATGTCGCGATGCTACAGATATTTTCAACCAGTCTTTCCTCCATCATCTTCAATCACCACCATTTCTCCGACAATTTACACAAACGCGTTCATCTCCTCCAAAAATTCTTCTCCGCTTTTATTTTCTTCTCTTTCCTCTCTCCCTCTTTTTCAGCCCTTTACGAACAAGTTCACCATTTCTGTCCTTTTCCCTTTCTCACCAACTTTGCTTTCGCCTTTCCCCTCGTCACCTCACTCATCCAACACCTTAGTTTTTGCTTCCGTCTCTTCGCCTCCGTCTCTTCGCCTCCGTCTCTTCGCCTCCGTCTCTTCGCCTCCGTCTCTTCGCCTCCGTCTCTTCGCCTCCGTCTCTTCGCCTCCGTCTCTTCGCCTCCGTCTCTTCGCCTCCGTCTCTTCGCCTCCGTCTCTTCGCCTCCGTCTCTTCCCCTCCGTCTCTTCCCCTCCGTCTCTTCCCCTCCGTCTCTCCCCTCCGTCTCTTCGTCTCTTCCCCTCCGTCTCTTCGCCTCCGTCTCTTCGCCTCCGCGTCTCTTCGCCTCCGTCTCTTCGCCTCCGTCTCTTCGCCTCCGTCTCTTCGCCTCCGTCTCTTCGCCTCCGTCTCTTCGCCTCCGTCTCTTCGCCTCCGTCTCTTCGCCTCCGTCTCTTCGCCTCCGTCTCTTCGCCTCCGTCTCTTCGCCTCCGTCTCTTCGCCTCCGTCTCTTCGCCTCCGCCCTTCCACTCCGTCTCTTCGCCTCCGTCTCTTCCCCTCCGTCTCTTCCACTCCGTCTCTTCCACTCCGTCTCTTCCACTCCGTCTCTTCCACTCCGTCTCTTCCACTTCGTCTCTTCCACTCCGTCTCTTCCACTCCGTCTCTTCCACTCCGTCTCTTCCACTCCGTCTCTTCCACTCCGTCTCTTCCACTCCGTCTCTTCCACTCCGTTTCTTCCACACCGTCTCTTCGCTTCTGTCTTCAACTTGGTATTTTTCATCCATTTCTGCACCAAACTCGTTCGACCAATTCTCGCGACCGGTTGCCTGACACTCGCCAACTACCGCTCACGACGGACACGAAAATGCTACTTTCACAACCACCTTCTCCATCACATCTAACACCTTCTCATCTTTCTCCTCCATCTCCCTGTCCCAAGACCGCTCCCTTCTCAATTTTATTTTTTGTCTCATATTCATCTTCGCCTTCCTTTCGTCCGCAGTCTTGTCTTGCTCTTAGACCTCGCTCTTCTTATTGAGAGGTGTGGCTCAGGGCATCAACTGATGTCACTGCAGTCCCTCTGACTGGGAGATCGTAGGTTCGAGGTGGTAGGATTTTTGACACTCACTTGTCAGCTAAGTCTAATTGAGTCACGGTCTAGAAGAGAATTCTTGAAGCCGGCTGCTCTGATCAGTATATTTCCGTGGTTTCT
Organism: Teleogryllus occipitalis; assembly: GCA_011170035.1. Lineage (NCBI taxonomy): Eukaryota > Metazoa > Arthropoda > Insecta > Orthoptera > Gryllidae > Teleogryllus > Teleogryllus occipitalis. The sequence continues at coordinate 13,707 of BLKR01012067.1, read as the reverse complement.
CCGATCAATATCAGGCGAATGCCGGAGCAGTACCCTCACAAACGGGACACGGACCGCGCGCGATCTTTCCTTCCTCTTCCTTGTTCCACCCTCTCCCCTTACATACACAGTTACACTAACATGTACTACACTGCCACCCATGCCCGTCGGGGACTTAGAACTTGTCCTGGCAGGGACGGTGCCCGCTGGTGGAAGATACCTGGCTGGGGAAAATACCGTTAATCGACGGTAGGTCGGCACCGAGCTCGCCATCCAGCGGGGGAAGATCACCGCCACATCCCGATGATAAAACGTGCACTAGACTTACGGAACCATTGACCTCAGTAGTTGACGGGCCCAGAATTACTAACAATCAATTAATCAATCTTACGTCGTTAAGTTCTCCATCCCTTCTCCCTCCGCTATCATATGTTCGTCCTCTATTACACTCTCGTCGATTCCCGCCTTCCTCGCATCCCATCCACACCACTCCCTTCCCCGTCCTCCCCACCTGTCCCTGACTGTCCATCCCCACCCCATCCATCCCCGCCATGCCCCTTCACTCCCTGCCTGCCCATCACCACCCCACCCTTCCCCGCTCTGTCCTTACCTGTCCCTGTCTGACCGTCCCCACCTCACCCATCCGCGCCCTGCCCCTAGCTGTCCCTGCCTGCCTATCCCCACCCCACCCTTCCCCGCCCTGCCTCTACCTGTCTCCGCCCCCGCTCCCGTTGCGCCGTCGCGTTGCGTCGACGGCGCGCGGAGTAATATAAAATTTGGAACTCTCCTCCGCAGCGCGAGTGCGCGTGGCCCGCCCGCGCCACCGCCAAGGCGAGACGAGACGAGACGAGACGGTGCTTCAACAAAAAGTTGCCCAGCCCCCCTCGCCACAGCCACAAGCGTCGTCGCCGGGCGCTTCGCGGGCCGTGTTCGATGGGCTCGCCGGCAGATGTCGCGCCGCCGCCGCCACCGCTCTATGAATGTGACACAAGCGCTCGCCCGCCCGCCCAGCGTCTCTCTGTTGCAGGGCCTTGCAACCCTCCGACAGAACCAGGGGTTTGCTTTGGTTGGTTAGTGATGTCGGGCGCGGCAACACCTTAGGTCATTAGTTTCGTAAGTGTATGGCTTGATTTTTCTCGGGAGATGCCGGTGATCTTCCCCCGCTAGATGGCGAGATCCGCCGCCGACCTACCGTCGGGGTTTCCCCCTAACCAGGACTCTCCCACCAACGGGGCACCGCCCCTGTCGGGACAAGCTCTAAGCTCCCGACCGGTCTCCCGGAATATGTAGTAGTGTAGTGCATGTTCGTGTAAGTGTGTGTGTGTGTGTGTGTAAGGGGTGAGGATAGGACAAGGAGGACAAAGGAACGATCGCGCGCGGTCCGTGGCCCGTTTGTTAGGGTACTGCTCCGGCATTCGACGGATGTTGATGGGAGAACCGGGGGCAAAGCTGGAGGGTGTTACTGTAGGAAGCGCTAGTGTCGCCGGGTACTGCTGCAGGTGATGCTCGTCCACTTCCGCACATAAAAATTGGCTAATTTATGAGAAATTCGAAAAGAGTCATCAAAATGTTAAATTATTCATAATACGTACAAGTAAGAAACCGCTGAAGAAAGCGCGAACATCGACGCTTCTTTTGTAACATCACGGGCCTGCTTGCGTCTCGCGAACCCATGCATCAGACACGTATGTTTCAAGTCTCGTGGGCTGTACTTCGTATTTTAGTTCGTGTAAGTAGTTGATAGAGGAGAGCGCGCCACTGCAAAAGTCTCCATCACGTTATATGGGAGTTGCAAAGCCCTGGTCAGTCCTTGGCACGCCTGCGTTTGCGACTCCACAAATAGCCGCTGAGCCACTGAATACACTGAATGTGAAGCAACATTTTATATACTAAGAGTAGTTACTATATGAATTTATAAATATTTTACAATCATTTTCGGCGTTTATATGTTAATTTATTTCAGGTTTTGAGCTTTGGGAGAGGCGTTAGCATTTTGCATTTTCTGTACTTGTACTCTCCGCGTCGACACAGATGGTCACATCCTATTTTGAAGAAGAAGTTTGACATTCAGTGTGATGCACATCGAAAACTAATGACCATTTTTCAGAAGAGTTTTTAATGTAACGCCCAATATTTAAGGAGATTTTGAAGCTACTGTTCGTATTGTACGTATATTCTCTTTCTCTTTATTTCATAGAACTGCTGCTTTTCCTCCATGTCTGAATGTAATACAATTCAAGTTTAGATCCTGTTCAATACACTAATACTAGACTATACTGGTTCAATTCTTCAATCGCAACCGTTGTATTCTTATTTTCTACACATTATTCTTCCTTGAAAAGGATATAAAATGAATACTTTATAAAACGTAATGCGAACTATGTGTAATAAATATCACACCTGCAACAATACAGGGAAAAACGAAAAGCAATAATTAGATACGTCCTTTAATTATCTTAATGCACCGTTCTTTTAACAAACCAGAACAATTATATCGCGTTTTGATCACGGCGCGAAGTTTCGTTTCCAAAGCACAGGTGTTCCTTCATTTCTTTTGAAGCGTGCCAAGCAACCGAAGCAGAAGAGCTGAGACAAAAAATGGATTCATTGATCGGCCCGGACTCATAAAAGCAGCCCGCGCCGTACACGAAGGGACGGCCTCCCCGCAGGCAACGTCTCTCTTGATGGGCCGACGCGGTTAAAAATGCAGCCCAGATCAGATTCGAATGATTATCCATTGGCAGCGACCACGTCCGAGTAATTCAAAGACCACGTGGGCGGGAACGAAGCTCAAGAACAGCCCGGACTCGTGCATTTTTGAACACCAGCGACCCCAAGGCATTTCCTTCTCCGAGTAATCATAATAAAGGTGGGCAAATATCGCCCACCTCAAAAAAATACTAAAATACCACTATTAGATTAACAAAATTCCTTTTTATGGAAATAAATCTACTTTTATAATGTACTTTTAGTAGTTAAGTCGACAATTCAAAACACATAGTAAGTTATATTACAGCGAAAAATTATTTCATTCCTTAGTCTACTGGTTCATCATTGTTTTTTGTAAACGCGATTTACCAGCACAAAATAGAACTTAGAACTTTGCTGTCTTTAATTACATAACTGTAACTGAACTGAACATTAATGCAACAATTTCTTCGTCACTCAGAATATTTCTGTTATTAATTACGGAAAGGAATTTATGATAACATAGAAGAAAAATAGTCAGTAATTGTTTCAAATATAAGTGATAAATATGTAAAATACAAAATTAATTTTAACGTTAAAATTGCTGCATGAAATTATTAAATATTGTAATACTTCACAGAGTAATTCAACACAAGTGTACGAGTTTTGTATGAAATATAAAACACGTACGTATTATATAGAAAATTCTTTACACTGAGCTGATGTGCGTATGAACTGTTCATATTTTATATTTTACTGCTTACTGCATAGTCAGTAACAAATCGGCAGGGGATTCTAAGAGAACCATGACCCTTTAATTTCAACATTTTAATTGGACTCAATTTATTGAAAACATGCGATATATACCTATCGCATCTTTTTCGTGTTTCACATTGAATTGATCAATCAATTGAACAAAATATCGCGCCCGACCACTCAACGCAACGCAGATGCAATCCCATTGGATGCGGGGCAGACGCTCAGATTATTTGTTTTGCGCTCCCTGGTGTGAGCAGAGAGTAGAATTTTCCGGGAAACGAATTGCTTTATACGGGAAACACATGAACCAAACATCAAGAGGCAATAAGACTACATTCAAGTTGCTATAATTAAGGGATACATTGTTAATTTCAAAATTTTCAAGTGTAGAATTCTTGGGACAGAGTCAAAAGATTCCTAGGTATATGTCCTGCATTTTGTCTTGAAGAAAATTCGCAGTATGGTGACCGAAAATTTGGCAACCATGCCCAGGTAGCAGCGCATCCCGGACAATCAAGAATCTATTCAATATTTGTTGTGTTATGGAGGAAAAGAAATCATTACAGAACTTTGTCCCTCACTCGTGTATGCTTGACATATTATGAAATTAATACGGAAGTGTATTATTTTACATCACAAGCGAACGCGTCGACTTATGTCATTCGTCCTCGACGTGCAGGCGTGGCGACGCGTCGGCGCCTCTGGATTCCTCAATCGATGTAACGACCTGTTCGTCTGATCATCAGCGATAAAATCTCCAGTCGAGAGGAAACTTTTTGTTTACAATCCCAACACGAGCGACTGAGCGGGGGGGGGGGCAGCAGCAACAGACGATCAGAATTCTCATATCGAAAACCTGCCGAAGTTCTTCCTCCACCTCGCCAGGAGAAACTTGCAGAAAGGAAGTCACGAGAGAAAAAAAAGTAGTAAGTCTGGGAGGACGCCAGAGAGAGGGGGAGGGAGACAGCGAGGGTGGACGAAGAGAAGGGAGTTTATTCCTTTTAAAGAGACGCGAGAATATTGCGCTAGGTGTATTCCCGACTCTCAATTATTCAAATTGGAGGCGCGGAAAGACGTTCTTCTGTTTCCCGATAACGTTCCGCTGGAGGGGAGGGTGAGAGGAAGGGGAAGGGGAAGGGGAAGGGGAAGGGAAGGGGGTGGAGGCGCCACCGTACACGTGTTTTGATGTTTATGGCACGAGCGTAATCCGACGAGTATTAAGGCGCCGTGTTCCGTGAGACACGCAGAGGGGCGCTTGTCATATTTCATGCTGATACCTGAAGCGTCCGCCAGGCGCGCGGTGGTCGTGACGTGCGGGGTCTACAGCGTCGAACCCAAATGCAAACACGGCGCCCCGCACCTCGTACGCGGGTTCTGTAAATCAATTTTATTTCCATGGTTTGTTCTATTTAACATTCAAGTCGCTAACGATTTGAGGCGTTCGTTTCTAAATAATAACGAACGTTATGTCTAAATCGGAATTATTGTCTTTTATGAGCGTGAGACAGTACCTCCATGTGTATTCCGAATTAATACAAATAAACCAAATCACAATTTTACGCTCATTCTTGTGACAAAACACAATGTGCGATAGTTAAAGTAAGAAATTTACTTAATAAAACGTGTGAAAGCATTGGTTGCAGGGCCACCGATAATAACAAGTGAAGACTTCACGAAGAACGCATAGAGGACAGGAACACACGATTCGAAGCATACGTCATATTATGTGAGAGTACATTCTCACTATCCCTACCAGAAGTTCACAGAAAAAATCTGAAGAAATTCTTTTTAATGATTTTTTAATACTGCCTAATTTTCAAACAATGTTGCTCAAAACACTCAAACTTTGAAAAAATCTATATAGCCTTAATGAAATGGAAAAGATTAACCAAATTTTTTCAAAAACTTCTGCAATTTTTTCTTCGAGATCTCCATTATGGAAAAGAGATTGATTCTTTGTGATATTTCGAATGTCGTGTTTCGATTAATATGTGTGGGGCTCAAAAATTTTAAAAAATACTGAAAAATGCATGTGCACCTTAATCAAACAGTACCAAAAGCAGTTATAATACAAACAAACAAATAACGTAAATAATCGCGCTAATTGAGATGAATAAAAATTGTCTCCTATAACATTTTGTTAAAAGTCAGTTAATATTAAAAAAAGTTTTCGCACTCTTAGCATGTGAAAAATGATGAGAGCTTGTGGAAAAGTTAAATCTATCGACTGCTTGAAACTAACGATAGTATAAGATAAGAATACAAATGTGAATAGTTTGATGGTAATGAATAATTATAAGTTTTTCTGAATATTCAATATTAATCGTATTTTTTTGAATTACGAACAGAGCATTGTTGTTGTTGTTATTATTATTATTATTACATGCTATTGTTGTTATTGCTTGTCATGTGTTTAAAATATAATGTATCTGAGAGTGGATTCGGCACCCTATATGGTAATGAACTTTACTGAAATAAATAGCAGACAACCACGTTATTTTCAAATGGAAAAAGTTTGTCATTCCCATTAATTGGGTCTCCTGTGTTCGTCAATATAAATACGTAATTAAGTACGTTGGTAATAATTCATTCGTGACATTTTCCATATGGAGCGGATCACGGCTACTGGACCAAGAATCCCCCCCCCCCCGAGGAAAAATGTTTGTATTAGGGGAAAGATTGAAATGTGAGAATATTTGGTAATCTTTCTTAGCATATGAATGTCGTCAGATTCATTAACTAAATAAGAAGGAGCACGAAGTAGGAATATATTTAATACGATTAGTAAATACTATTGATTTTATTTTAAAACATTTTAAACTTTCCAGATTGCTTGAAGATACTCTTCTCGAAAAGTTGTACAACAATTTATGAAACTGGCAGTTTTAAAAGTGGAAGATAAGGAAGTGCACACGATAAAATCACAAAATATTTTTTTCGTAAGGCTTCAAAGCCATTTTTAAAATGTTCAGGGGGTACGGCCCAACTAGTTCCCCGTGTGCTCAGGTTTATAAACTTTTGTGAGCCAACGTAAATGGGCTGTACTGCAACGTCCCTTGACCCAGGTCGTTGATCACATTTGGTCACCCCTGAGGCAGACGGACCCACCCAAACTCTTCGCCCTGCCGCCCACCGCCCCCGCGACACTGCGGCGCGCGGCCGGCAGCTGCCAATCGCCCATCGCCCCGCACCCGCCACGCCACGCCCCGCTGCACTCCAGACACCACGGCGGCGCGCTCCCGACATGCCAATTCCAAAGTTGTTTTGTTGAAATATAAACGACTAGCGTTCCACTACGAGAACTCTCGAATGTTAAACCCCACCCTCTTCCCTATTTTTCCTCTTACATATTAAGTCTGTAATATATCTTTTTCTTTAAGACCTTCCTATCCTCCGCCACTTGATCTATATGTCTCCCTGAAATTGATAACAATACAATACACCCTTATCAATACAAACTATTCTTATTTATTGTTATTACCGAGCTCAGAGGTACACTCGTGTAATTCAATCACGTACAATATCAAGTAATTAGTTTAATTTCACATACAGATGCATATTCTGCAGGCTCTGAACAGGTGGACATTTTCGTTTTTTAAGTCTTTAAAACGCTTCGATTAGGAGTAATTATACGATATATATTTAAAAAACCAGCAACGTGTTGCGGGTTGCATTTGACATGAATATTTAGATGCGTTTTAAACAAAACCTTCATATTTGAAAGTCAAAGTGCGATTCACCACGTCTTCGTAAACTTTTCTTTAGAGGCCTTATTAATAAAAATCGGTTGCGTGTGAGACCCGAAAACGTATGTATACTACTAAAAAATATAGAAGACGATAGGAAGTCATGTACATTCAGTACGTATCACGCATACCCTAATCAGTACTTACAGGGTTACTTACATGAGTAATCGCACGGGCCACATATGTAACCTAAGTTAAAATTGTAGTTTTTAGCCCTTATGAGTTTCGTAAAAGCTTTCTGAAGAATTACATTGTAATCTCAGAATATTTATTTCAGTGTGATGTAGCAGCCATTAAACTTTAGCGTTTAAATCTATGTTACCTGTGTTATTTCTCCGATGAAGAATACTATTTCTCCATAAGTTTTATCAATTTCTCCGTCATGAGTCATTCCGCAGTCGTAATAATATTATACCTCTATAGTAAAGGGACTTTGATATTTGCAAAAATCATCTTTCGGATTTCCTGCATGGCAAGCATTCTTACTATCACTTATAATAGTAGTTTTTGCATAGCTCACAATACAATCGTAGCGCAATCGATGTTAAAACTATCTGATATCAACCAGCTTGCTATGAAAAGCTCGAAAGCAGACTTCTTGGTTGGTTGATTAGTGATTCCGGGCGCGTCCACAGCTTTGGTCATTAGTCCCGTACGTTTAGTGCATGTTTTTTTCCTCGGGAGATGGTGGTGATCTTCGCCCGCCAGATGGCGAGATCCAGCGCCGATGTACCTTCGGCTAGCAGGATTTCCCCCTAACCAGGACTCTCCCACCAGCGGGCCACAGCCCCTGCCGGGACAAGCTCTAAGCCTCCAACCGGTCTCCCGGAATATGTGGTAGTGTAGTCCATGTTAGAGTAAGTGTGTGTGTGTGTAAGGGCAGAGGATAGGACAAGGAAAGGGAGGGAAGATCGCGCGCGGTCCGTGGCCTGTTTGTTAGGGTACTGCTCAGGCATTCGCCTGGTGTTGATCGGAGATACCACGGAAAACTACCGATCAGAGCAGCCGGCCGCTAGAATTCTCCTCCAGACAGCGACTGAATTCGACCTAGCTGAAAAGCTAGTGTCAAAAATCCTGCCGCCGTCAGGACTCGAACCTAGGACATCCCGGTCAGAGGCGCTTCTTGGTACGTGGCTACAGATACTCTAATAATATTCTTTTAAACTCAGTAGAGGTTGCATGGCTCCCTCGGTGGCTTGTGGGTCAGCGTGCTCGCTTTTCGCAGAGCAACTCCGCATTCGATTCCCGGCTGAGGCAAATTATACCTGTGCGCTTTCCTTACTAAAGTCCCAGTATGTATTGCTATGTGTTGAAAAGAAAGCCCATCCTGAGGTTATAAAGACCAGTATACGTATATTGTGAAGTGATGTGTTTGTGCTAACCACATGAACCGCTTATCCCATGACCGAGGGTCAGTCTGTCGTGTCATAGGACAGGAACAGTAGAGGTTGCGCGCCAACAAAATAAAATGGCTGAGCTACAACTGTAGCACGCGACTAATCGAGTGTTAAATCGATCCAATAAACTTTCCAAAAAGGAATAACTCCAATACAAGCAAAAATGTATAATCATAGAAAATTCAAAAATAGACCAGTATCGTAAAGAACTTTGCGTTAAAAACAAATAAGTCAAACAGAAGTTACAAAAATATAATGATGTAATTTAAGTTGTTTCTAGAAAATACTTGGGTATTTATCACAATTGACAATTTTTAAGAAAACTCATCATTGTTTGGTATCTCATTACTTACCTCCGTAGGATTATTGGCACGATTATCTTCGAAGATGATTCACATTTGAAATCGCAAAAGGATCGGTCGGTCGGTCGACAAAGTTATACTATCTGAACAAATTCTCACACTACAATGAACGAAAATAAAACATTTTCTTAAGGCTATTAATGAATACTGAGATTTTAAATATAGGGCCTTGTTTGGTAATTAGTACGTGCGAATAAGAATTTGAAGTTACTCAGAGTTTAAAGGCGGTACAAAGGCTTTTCCTGGATTTAGATTTCTAATCAATTCTGAATCTCTAACTTTCAGTTTTGTGCTTGGCAGGTAAAATTGCTTCTCGTAAGTTCCTTGCATGATAAGTTATACTACAAGTGATAGTCTCGAAAAGTTTTGGTTTCTCCATAAAACGAGAATATTCTCTGAAAGACATGTGATGATTTGAATATTGGCTTGTACTGCTTACGTGACTGCATTGGTGACAGAGATTCAGAAAATATCAAAGGAAAGGAGGACTGTAACTTCTCTTCTGAACGAGCACGCGATTGAAGGTAAGTTCTCGCAATCTTACCGTGCTGTCTGTTATAGAAATTCTCAGGAAGTCGGTTCTCAGAAAAAGGACAGAAGTAATTACATTCCTCTTTCTTATGTGAATTGGTTATAAACATCTCAATAGGATTTCTGAAAATCAAAAGGTCAGGCAAGGATTAAAACAATATATCTTTAAATGTTTTATTCTTGATTCTTACAAATCGTATTTGCCGATGTGCGACTAAAAGCTAAAAAATAGAGAATTGAAAAGATCAACTTAAGTAAATAGCGTTAGAATGTCCAAATATCTTTTATACAAATACACTAATACATTTTAAAAATCGTTTGTTTAAACCGAATAAAAAAATAAAAAATTGGCATTACGCTTATTTTAAAAAATAATTAAAAATTATTTGCAAAACAGAAATAATAAAATTAAATAGAAAACAATAATTATAATAAATAGTAATAATAATAATAATAATAATATAATATTTTCTTGTAATCAATGTCACTTGCCTCAAAAATATAAACAATAGTAAATCGTTTCCCAGATACAAACGTTTTTATTTACTGAATTATGCACAAAATATTTTATTTTCAGAATCAAAAATTTCTGTTAGACTGAAAATTCCTTGATTTACCCTAAAATTAAAATTCCTTTAATTTTAACAGTATGTTAAAATTGCCATTATTTTCACACTTTGACTGAAATATAAACCAAAAAAAGTGTTATAATTGCGCATATAGCACAGAAGGGTTAATTATAACGTCCTTTGTTAGAGCACAATACATCAGCGATACAGAGAAACCTGGCTAAATAATTAGAAATTATTTATTTATAATATGTGTAGCTCTTTCATGCCGTCTTACATGTTTCATGAAACATTTAAGTCTGAGAATGAGACAACTAAACATATGAAAAGTTCCATATCTATACAGATTATGGCGGTGACTGATTTGTAGATTGAGGGATTCTTTTTGTGAGAGAATGGAAATTGTACGTCCTTGTTAAGTTGAACTATTTAATACAAGATTTTTGTAGAACAATGCACACAGTTTTAACAATACACTGGTTACTAAACTGAAAAACTCGTTGATTTTAATTTCAAACAGCGCAAGATTTACACCTGTGACGACTGCAATGACAGAAATATTACGGAGGAACTTCACGAACAACATTCTAAATTGTGGACGACTCAGGTCTCGAAACAAAAACGCGAGAATTATAACAGTAGCATTGGCGTAGCTGTAAAATAAAAATTAAGAATTTTGTACATAATTGGCCAAAATCTAGGTTTTCACTTCAGACATCGTAACAGTGCTATAAATTGATGTATTTTGATAATTCTTCTTTTAAATTAATCACAATTGTGTATAATAGTGAACTAGAATCGTAAAGGTACTGTGAAAACTTAAGAGGTAGGATATATTTGAGTAAAATAATTGTTTATAATTTTTTTAGACATTTCAGATCATATAACTGAAACTTTTAGTGAAACTATTTTAGCTCATTCACTAGAGAAAATTATGGATTACGTGCTGCAAAGAAAATTATATTATTATCCTTTATTGTTCATAATGTATGATGTTTGAAATGCATGAAAGTGCTGAAATTTGTCAATGCAGGAAAATACATCTGAAGTTCACTCACTCAGGGCTTGACAGTTGAAAATAATAATAGGTTTTTTTTGTTGAAAAAAGATATTTGCTCAAAAATCAAGAAATGAAGCAAGAATCGGTTTGAAACATTTAAAAGATAATAAAACAGAGTATACACAAAACAAAAATGGAAAAACATGAAATACCCCGATTTTCGTAATTTTCAAGAAGACAGCTATGAAGTGAGAAGGGAAGGAGAGCCGCTAGTGTCGGGGAAGAATCGGATGTCAAGGATGAAGCGCGACGCGAGGGGAGGGCGAAGGAGGAAGGCGAAAGAGCAAGACCCAGGCTGAAGAGAAGCAGGGGGACCAAGAACGAGACTAGGGAGCGACGACAAAGATTGATTGATTGATTTGATTTATTTAAAGAACAAGGAGCGTTGCCAAAGGGGTCAGTCGAAAGACGAAGGTCCAGGTGAAAGGCCACCGCGAAGGGTGAGTGGAAGAAGGGCCAGGAATGTGGAGGGGCGGTGACGCAACCGTAGTCGCAGTCGCAAGGTGTGGGGGGCAGTGAAGCTTCAAACGAGGGCGAGGGCGAAGCAGGGGAAAGGAGAGGGCAATTGCAAGGGCGATGGCACGCGAGGGCGAGAATGAGTCAAGAGTGAAGATGAGGCTAAGGATGGGGGCGGGGCGAGGGCGGGGCATGACAGGGCGAGGGCGGGGCGATGGCGGGGCGCGGGCGGCGGGCGGGGAGGGGCGGGGCGAGGGCGGGGCGATGGCGGGGCGCGGGCGGGGCGGGGAGTGGGCGGGGCGTGAGAGGAAGGAGCGCAGGCGAGGGGCGGGGCGAGGGCGGGGCGAGGGCGCGGGGCGAGGCGGGCGAGGGCGGGGGCGAGGGCGGGCGAGGGCGGGGCGAGGGCGGGCGAGGGCGGGGCGAGGGCGGAGCCGTAGTGGCGGAGCGAGGGCGGGGCGAGGGCGGAGGGCGCGATGCGGGCGATGGCGGGGCGCGGGCGGGGCGGGGGAGGGGTGGGCGTGAGGGCGGAGCGAGGGCGGAGCGAGGGCGGAGCGAGGGCGGAGCGAGGGCGGAGCGAGGGCGGAGCGAGGGCGGAGCGAGGGCGGAGCGAGGGCGGAGCGAGGGCGGAGCGAGGGCGGAGCGAGGGCGGGCGAGGGCGGGGCGAGGGCGGGGCGAGGGCGGGGCGAGGGCGGGGCGAGGGCGGGGCGAGGGCGGGGCGAGGGCGGGGCGAGGGCGGGGCGAGGGCGGGGCGAGGGCGGGGCGAGGGCGGGGCGAGGGCGGGGCGAGGGCGGGGCGAGGGCGGGGCGAGGCGAGGGCGGGGCGAGGGCGGGGCGAGGGCGGGGCGAGGGCACGTGAGGGCGGGGGCGGGGCGCGGGAGCGAACGAGGAGCGGTGTGTCCACAGAGCGAGCTCGTGCGCCGGGCGAGTAACTCATAATTAAATTCGCGCTCGCCAACACTGCGATTTTATTCTATTTTATTTACAGTTATAATAAAATTTTTCAATCACACCGCCCGTTGATTGGACTTGGCTGCAGTATACAGGAAATTCACAGATTATTTATTTCAGCACTGCTACGGACAGTATTGCAGGTCAACACGAAATCCTATACCTGAGATAACACGCCCATTTGCGATGTATTATGCAGTTGTGTTCCGATGGACAATTTAGATTAAAATAATTACTATTATTGTTGTAATTGAATGAAAATGATAACGACGTCAGATAAACATTTCCACACAAGTAATTTGAAAATGATTATATTCTCTAAATATAATGTGAATGATTAACGGTAAATATGAATGGCAATGAAAGCAAATGCAGTAATTAAATTATTATGACGATCTTTACTGTTACTGACAACGACGACTACTACTGTAGCAAGAAATCCAGGATGGATGGTTTACTGCAACTACGTTGGCTCAATGATTTGACATCTCTAATAAAATTGAAAAATATGTCTTTAAATTGGTCTTAAAATTAAAAAATACTATTGTTTGAATAATCGGAATTATTATTATTCACATTTTTTACTCATATCACTAGATATAATCAACTGTTGATTGTTTCGTCATGATATTCAGACACGCTATTCGTGCAAGTAGTTGACAAAGTAATTGAACAGAAGTCTAGTAGTCAAATTATTCTTCCAGCCAGTAAATCAGATGATGGTTCAGTCATCAACGCTATTAACCTAGTTCTGTAAATAAAAATGTTGGTATATACAATAACTTTTATCCTAACAATTCAAATGCCAAAACTATCTAACCAGTAACAAACAGTCAGAAGCTGAGTATCAAAGTTCGTGTCGCACTTTGCCAGTTAGTACAGTTTGTTCTGTGGCGTCTCTAAAGAAAGTTCAATGTACAAAAAAAACAGGTGTAGTCAGGTAAGTGAGTGTGTGAATATTAATTATCATGATTTTGAAGAAAATATTGCGCAAAGGGTGAAGTCAATGTAGAGTAGTTTTGAGAATTTCTTCGGAGTATTAAACTGAAAGTGATCGTGACTCACCATTCTGACAATCTTGTTTAGAATCTGAGGAAGGAGACGATAATGAATAGGAATTGTTTTGAGAATTTTTCATTAACATTTCGTTTCACCCTCATAGTTACCATAACGTTAACTTCAATAGTGCTCGTTAATGACCTAGCTGTTGATG